>JBBPKT010000470.1:0-18824 GCA_038089395.1 Pulveroboletus frians | reverse complement strand
AACAAGGCGATTGCACTGGCCAATTCTGCAAGATTGAAGCCGATATGTGAATAGACTTTTAGGAACATTCTTAAATTACTCTCTGCAGATCAGAAGGAGTGGAAGGCTGCTTGCCTTGAGCAGCTAGAGATACTTAAAAAGTGACATGTATATGAACTGGTAGACTGCCCCAAAAATCAGCAGGTCATTAAGAACAGATGGGTCTTTGACATCAAGCCAGATGGTCGAAAGCATGCACAACTTGTCATAAAGGGATTTTCTCAGATTGAAGGACTTGACTTCAATCAAATATTCTCTCCAGTTATGTGCTTCGAGACAGTGTGGCTTATGCTTGCACTAGCTGCCCTGGAAAACTGGCATATCAAGGCTGTAGATGTCCACAGTGCCTATTTATATGGCCACTTGGATAAAGAGATTTACATGGAACAGCCAGAGGGATTTAAATTTCCTGGTCAAGAGGACAAAGTCCTCCACCTACTCAAGGCGTTATACGGCCTTAAACAGGCTGGATTGGCATGGTGGAAGGCCCTCAACGAGTCCATGGAAGAACTCAGCTTCGAACACCTCAAGTCAGATGCTGGCTTATTTCTCTACAGAAAATGTGGCACCCACATGGTTGTTGCAATCATTTATATAGATGATGCCATGTTCTGTGGTCCCAGCAAAGAGATTGTGAATGAGGTCAAGGCTTTCTTCATGAAGAAGTGAGAATGTCGAGATCTTGGTGTAGTCACTAAGTTTCTCCATATGTGCATATGCCACTCAGGACACCAGGTCCTAGTTGACCAGTGTGAATACCTTGAAAAGGTCCTAGCACAATTTGGCATGCAAAATGCCCATATTGCACCCACTCCCTTGCCTCAGGGGTATTACCCCCTAGACAACGATCAAACTGCTGATGCTGGAACTCGCTCATGATTCCAATCTATCATTGGGTCTCTCCTGTACATCATGCTAGGCACTCACCCAGATATTGCCTATGCAGTCACTGCCCTTTCAAGGCATGCAGCAAACCCCACAGAAGACCATGTGAGCAAAGTGCTGTATATCTGCCACTACTTGCTTGGTACTCTACTCCTTAGTCTATGATGGTGCCTCTGGAGATGGGATAACTGCTTGTACAGATTCAGACTGGGCCTCTGACCCAAACACCCAACGCTCTCAGACTAGTTGGTTCTTGAAACTAGCTGGAGGCATCTTCTTATGGCAGATATGCATGCAAAAAGTTGTCGCCCTATTCTCTACTGAGGCCGAGTATATTGCCTTATCTGATTGCAGCCATCAGGTGATATGGATTCACCAGTTACTTGGTAAAATGGGATACCACCTAAACGCAATCTCTATCTGTGGTGATAACCAAGGATCTATCTTTATGGCTTCCAACTCAGTGACTGAAAAGCAAAACAAACACATTGATATTCACTGGCACAGTATTCAAGATTGGGTTGCTGAGGGAAAGATTGAGCTCTTCTATATAGAAGGTGCTACTAATTCTGCAGATATGCTCACCAAGAACTTGGGACATGTTAAGTTCAAGCAGTTCCGCTCACAGCTAGCTCTAGTTTTCTATGATCTCCCACAGACAGCCTAGCCTTGTCCTTTAGATGCCTACATGCCTTTATCGGCTGCTTAGCAAGGGGGAGTGTTGAACAAGTGTAACTCATTCCTAATGAGTGTGACTCATTCACTACCCTTCTACTGTAGTACACACTTAGTTACCTTTTATGGTAGTCTTAGATAATCATGTACCTACAGTTTCACACTCAGACTACTGAGTTTGAATAAGTCTCTTGACACGTAACCACCAGGTTAGACTGTCCCAATGTCCTCAAACCCTCTATGTGAGTCCTATTAGCCATCCTCTGCAGCTACTAGGGTCCTGTTCAACATAAACATCTTTATATTTTCAACATGTTTCTGTATCACAGGAGGTTGTTCTTTCAATTGTGACATTGGACTGTGTCAGGCATCAGACTGGTGTCACTTGTGAGGCTGAAGCAGCATGACCATACTCATTAGTCAGTACTGTGACCGTCACATCACGCGACACTTGGTTCATGACTTCGGAGCGGAAATCGGAAGGATGTGGTTCGGCCAATGTCGATTGCATGTGTTCCTCCATCGTCATCTCTCCCGCGCCACAACAATCCCAGCACGAACTTCCAAGTATCACTCCCTTAGATTCTCTTCTTCGATGGGTGCAGTAGGAACAGCAAGCGTCGACACCTCCGAACGTCTCGCGCACCTGAGAGCGTTGATGCAACAGCGGGACATCAACGTCAGTGCCGTCGTAGTTCCGAGTGAAGACGAGCGTACGTGTCGTTTTGTATCTCCGATCATCCACTCGTCGATGAAGCCGATTCGATGTCGATTTAGACTTTAGCGAATATCCCTCCAAAGCTGATCGTCGGCGCGCCTTCCTTTCTGGATTCACTGGTTCGGCAGGTGCCTAAACACGTTTGCTGGGCGTGAGATGGGCAGATGATCCGAGCTCATGTGTCCGTCGTAGGCTGTGCCGTCGTCACCCTCAAGGGTGCCTTCCTCTTCACCGACGGCCGGTATTTTCTACAAGCCGAACAACAGTTGGATCAGTGAGTCACAGATGTAGCGCTACATGTAGTATACTGACAGAGGGTAGAAACTGGACATTGATGAAGCAAGGCTTACCAGGTGCCTAGATGTGGTCGCCCAAGACGACAATGCGGAACTGACATTTTTCACGAGACGTTCCCACTTGGCAGGAGTTCCTCCCAAAGGTACGATGATGCCATAATCGTTTTTGGCCTCGTAACAATTTCCCCAGCATCTCGTTCAAGGTTCAAGAATCGGGATCGATCCCACTCTGATTTTGGCTAGTAGGTCGCTCATACCGTCCTCGGAAACTTGACCGTGGACTTGTGTGTATAAACAACAGCCGATGCGCAGGCACTCGCCAAGTCTCTCGGAAAGTCCAAGTTGGTTCCTCTCCCTCACAATCTTGTGGACATCGTATGGGGTTCTGAACGTCCTCAGCGACCCAAGAACCCTGTCTTTGCTTTGGATGTCCAGTACTCAGGTTAATATGTCCTCTTCGCTTTTCTCCTCATGTCTTGACCTCTCTCAGGTGAAACGTTGCGGAGTAAACTCGACCATGTACGACAAGAGTTGGCCAAGAAGAACGCGGTTGCATTGGCCGTCACGTCGCTTGACGAGGTCGCATGGTTATTCAATCTACGTGGAACGGACATCGAATTCAACCCCGGTAGGCCATCTACTATCTCAGTGCTGGGACGGACAGGCTCAACTGTGACAGTCTTTTTTGCATATGCAGTCGTGAAAAAGGATTCGGCCGTGCTGTTCATCGACAGAGCACAGGTCGACGATGCGTTACTGACTCATGTCAACCAGGACGTGAAGATTAAGCCTTATGAAGCCTTCCTTCCTTATTTGAAAGATCTCGTCGAGACAGGTTTAGTAAAGAAAGACAAGGTATTCATGATGACACGATCACAGGCTGTCTTGCTCATGGCCTCTAGCCCGTGTTACTCGGCGACAAGACAAGTCTTGCAGTTGTGCATGCACTCGGCGATGTGAGTTCATGCCACATTCTGAACGTGGTCAACGCCGACGCATCGTAAAGGAGAACGTCGTGATCGTCCCACCACCTGTAACGGCCTTGAAAGCCATCAAAAACAGCGCCGAAATCGAAGGTTTCAGGCAATGTCACATCCGTGATGGGGTTGCGTTGGCTCGTTACTTTGCATGGCTTGAGGAACAGCTCCATGATGGCGTCGTCTTGAACGAGAGCCAGGGATCGGACAAGCTCGAAGAGTTTAGATCGTGCGTACCCGCACTTTAGACAGCCCTCGTCTGATCTTGCGCAGCGAGCTTGACCTGTTCCGTGGACCGTCTTTCGAGACCATCTCCTCCGTTGGCCCGAATGCAGGTTTGTACTCGCGTGCTTTTTGCGGCGCAGTCTTGATGTCGATAATGTGCCTCAGCTATCATTCACTATTCACCGGATCCCAATGATTGCGCAGTTATCGCAAAGGACCAGGTATGTGTGTTGCAGGGGCGTCTTCCCTATTGACCTTGCTGTCCGCCAGATTTATCTATGCGATTCGGGAGGTACGTACAGTCGAAAAGAGATGCAGAATGTGAACACATTCATCGTTACTAGGCCAGTATGTTGATGGAACCACGGATGTCACTCGTACATGGGCAAGTACTGTGATTGTATGGCCACGAGTCGATGACAGATGAATCACAACAGCACTTTGGAACGCCGTCCGAAGAGGAGAAACGCGCGTTCACTCGGGTTCTTCAGGGTCACATTGCAATCGACTCTGGTGTTTTTCCTACCGGCACGACTGGTAAGTCATGGCTCCCCCCTGCCAATTATTGACTTCAAGTTGCATAGGATATGTCATGTGTGTGGATGCATGCCTGTTCCGATCCAGAACGTTAATGATGTTGTAGAGACTCATGGGCAAGAAGAGCATTGTGGCAAGACGGTCTGGGTGAGTACACTTGGTAGTCTCGTAGGACATCTAATCGTGCGTCCTCAGATTACAGGTTTGGTCATCCCTAGAGATACATGGCACACGTGGATCTCACTACACGGATCGAACACAGGCATGGCACTGGCCATGGTGTTGGCCACTTTTTGAACGTCCACGAAGGTATGTGCAGTATTTCCCTAAAGACACACGGTCAATCTCACCACTTGCTTGATAGGTCCTCAGGGCATTGGCACGCGTATCGGTGAGCAACACAAGGCATATCCCACACTAGGTGAACTGATCGCAGCAACCAGCGTACAACAGTACGGGGTTGAAACCAGGAATGGTGGTGTCGAACGGTGAGGCCCACCACGCAAGTTATTCAGAGCCATGACTAACTTGCGTCTCCCGACAGAACCCGGATACTATGCCGACGGTAAGTGGGGCATACGGATCGAGAGCGTGGTCGTCGTTCGGGAAGCGAAGACCCCCAACGACTTTGGGGGCAACGGGTACCTCGGCTTTGAACGGGTCACCATGGTCAGTTCGGGTTGGGTGTTCGCGTTCGGAAACGCTGATGGACGACGACGTTAGTGCCCGATTCAGACCAGCTTGATTGAGTTGTCGATCTTGACGGCCGAGGAGAGGACATGGTTGAATGACTATCATGCCGAGGTGGAGAGCAAGGTGGGATCGTTACTGGAAGGAAAGGACGCCCGTGCGTTGGCGTGGCTCAAGAGACAGTGTCGGGCTATCTGAAGTGATATCGAATGTTGCTGTCGTGTATTGAATGGAATGGCATCGGACCCGGGTCAAGGAACATGTGACATTCCCAACATGGCTTCCAACGAGTGTTCGACGGACCCACTACGGGTCCGCTTCACAGTGCCTACGACACGCATCCGTTTGACCACACAAGGTCGGTGAGCAACGTCACGGCCAACAGACGGTCCACGTTCCACATGCGTCATTTCGAGAAAGACGCCACCACCCGCCCGCCTGGCCCGTCGGATCGGACAGCTGCGTGGGCCATTCTGAGGCTGCGTCTATGACAAGGGACTCCTTCGGCTTCGGCTTCGAGAACCGAGGTTTTTCAAAGTGGGTCCATCATGGTCCCATGTGTGTCTGGCCCTGAATCGTCCTGACAGAACCCACAACCACCACGGGATTCCCCACGGGCATTTGCATTGGCAGTGGGCATCGACAGCGTGATCGCGAGGGCTTTCGTGTACGACACCTCGTCACTGACTTGGCCGCACAGATGTTCGGTTCGCCCCCCACACACGCCTTCTATTCTGTCACTTACGGCGCCCCCCGCGCAACAAGAGAGGTTCGAGACGTCTCGCTTCCACCGCCAAACGTGGATTGTGGCCACATCCCTGTGATCCGGGTGTGGAGGGGCAACGGTTCCAGACTAGTGCTGGTCGTGACGCCCTATGTCATTCTCATAAAAATAAGGCATGACTTATTACTCTCACAAGGTGAAAGAGCAACGTACATGGCTCATCGCTAACGATACAATCCGGGGATGCCAGATCCAAGAGCGTGAAAAAAAAAAAAAAAGGTGAAAAAGTGACAATGACTCAGTGTGAAGTGCAGGGTATATCTTTACAGAATGCCGAACAATGCAACGAACACGCCTTGCCACAGGCGCGCAAAACAGGTCACGATGGCCCACACATAAATAATATAAAAAAGTGAAACGTATACACAAGCCCGGAACTTGGGATCATCGTCCGAAAGAAGAAGAAGAGGAGGGAAAAGTGTGGGGCAACGGTGACCATCGGGACGGATGACATCAAGGACGCAGTCATGCACTCCTACTTCATTCATCATCTGATGTAGGCGAGGCTGGGCCGTTGGTGAGGTATCCGGCTATGATACTGTCTTCTTTACAGTAATTCGTCCGTTTAAGGACTGAGCGCGGTGGCGCTTTGGGTATAAGCCTCCTGTTGAGGTCAATTCGGACGCCTTCTTCGTTTTGCCAGCCTTCGTTCGGTTGGGGGTAGTCGTCGAGATCTTCTGGGTAATCCCCACCTGGCACAGGTGGCTTGTACGACCCATCATTGCGCCACAGTTGATCCCTAAACATCCCGATATCAAGCAATTCAGGAAAGGAAAGTGGGTCGGGATCAGTCAGGGTTCACACTGCAAGGGGCTAGGCTGGAGATAGAACAACACACCCTCGTCTGTTGAACCACCCTTTTCTTCTCTGGCTTGGCAGGATTGGGCTTGGGCACACCAGCTCCTCGCACCACCGAACAGAACGTGGTGGGGGAACCGTGCTGGAGCGGCGTGGGCGTGGAGGCATGATCTGGCCCTGGTCTCCGTCCGAGTTACGGCGGCTGGGTTGATGGTGTGGCTGTTCGCCGCTGATGTCGATGGTTGGACCGTACTCCCACAAAATGTTCAGCCCCGGAGGTGGAGGCACAATGCTGCCATGCGAACTGCTTCCGCCGGAGGTGCTGCTCTTCAACGATGACGAACGAGCGAGTGGTGGCGGCGAGGTTGAGAGATATCCTCCTGTTTCTGCTGTAAGCCATGTGCCCTGCGGAGCGTCAGCAGGGTAGGCAGGACGGTCTCCGATACGTAACTGCGGGAGTCGCGGACGTGTGGTCTCTGGTGGTGTCGAACGCTCGCTTGCAAGCACGAGGCTGTCTTTGCGCAGCCGGGCGCTCACAGGGGGTGTAGGGAGTGGGCGGGAGGCATGTATTGCACCATCCGATCTACCAGCCGAGCGGGGTGGTGGGCTGCTGTTCATCTCCGAACAAGTTGGGCACGTGTGGTATGCCACGGGGAAGGGCGTACCCGGTCGTTGGCCACCGTGACCGAACGAGGGTCTCCGTTCGGTTGCGACCTGGAGCATGCTTCGTGGTGGACAATCGTCATCCACGCTGCTGTTACTCGACACTGAAGAGGTGAGCGAGAAGAGGGAGTCGATCTCGCTCACAGTGCTGTCCGACGATGGTGGATAGTAGTAGTCGTGGTAGCGGTCCGATTTCGAGGACGCAATGGAACGTTCATAGACGTAGGTGTCTGGGACGGGTCCAGGGTGGATGAACCCAAACCGCCTGGTGTCGCGATACCCTCGATCTCTCTCGCGTTCTCGTTCTCGGTCTTCGTGTGGGACATGGGCGTGGGAGTGGGATGGAGGCGGTGGCTTGACGAGCTTCCGAGGAGCATCACGGATTGAAGGGCCCGATGAGCGAGGCTCACGATGTGACGACGGCTTGTAGTCAGTGTCACCTCTTGCGGCGACGGCGGATAGCTGTTGACCGGCGTTTGAGTCCTGATGGGCTGAAGCAGAAAGAGTCGGTGCTTTGAAGACGCGCACCGAAAACCCAGAGGGCACTGGCAAGACGTAATTCTGTCCATCAAAAGGAGCAAGGGTTGGAGGGGTTGGTCATCGTTCGCTACCATCTCGAACGTTAGAGTGTAGGAACTAACCTTGGAGGATCCAGGGGCGCCACCGGCGCCACCGCGGTCGACTCTTGAGGGCGGTCGAACGCCAGGGTTGAAGGATGACATTGGATTTGGAACGAATACGGTAGCCATAGTACGACCTCGATCTGAACTAGCAGAGTGGGGCGGGCATATACGTTTGAAGGGGAGTACTTATAAGACCCGTAAATAGGGACCACGGATGGAGCGGAGCGACTGTTGGTACGAGTGGTGAGAAGCAAAAATGAACCCACACGGGGCTTTCGGGGATCGAGTTGGCTACCAGATGAATGGGGCGAATGGGCTGTTAGCGTGGCACTGATTGGGTGCACGCTGTGAACACGAGTAAACCAGGTTGCAGGGCATGAGGTCTATTTTGATGTGAACCCTGCGCGAGCAAAATGAGGATCGAGTGGCTCTAGGGGCGGGCGAAAGAACGCGAGAGAAGGCGACCATACGAGACCGCGACGTATTCAATCATTACGGGGGCTGATTACGGATTGGCCCCTCTGCGTACTGGCGAATAGCGAATGGTGAGACGCCCGCCTCGCTCTCCCCCGGCGCCTTGCTGATTTCATACTCGGCAAGCTGTATACGACCGAAAAGTCTGGAACCTGTCGTAAAAGAAACGTTGTTGCTGATGTTGGAGCCACTGCCAGGGCCACGCCCAGCGTCATCCCGGTGGTGATGAGCAACGGTTGCATACAAGGACGAGAACGTGTTGGTACATATACGTCAAGAAGCGACTGAAAGTCAGCCTGGTGGAGGGAAATAAGAGTAAGTTTGTTCTTGGGTCGGACTGAGCGTGACTGATTGCGCAGAGAGGCCGTATCTGGCAGGAACCGAATTCACGCGTCGATCACCGAAGTCTGCTCTTTGTGGCAAAGCTGAGCCCTTGACATCTGCAAGGTAGGGAGTGGGGTAGATATACAGTAATTCATCGCGGAGCGCTCTCGGGTACCTTGGTCCAGGACATATCCTCATTTTCGCGATACAGTCCAGCACAGACTCACCGATATTACTCGTAAACGGAAGATGTCGAAGGACAAGACACAGGTTTGTGTATACGGCGAAGGCTCATCTAATAGCTGCGCAAACAACAAACCCTTTGAAGCACCCCGAGTGCCCTTCAGGTGCAGGACAGCACAAATAAGGGAGGCGGGAACACCCTGTGCACTTGTGCATGGAGTAGTGGAGTGACTGAGGTGCGAATATGCTCAAAACGGGCAACAAGGAGAGAAGAGCAAGGCAGCGGGCAATATCGCATCCAATCGAGCGTCTACACGGAGCTTAAACAGCGGTCTGTTTGGGCAAGGCCGGTGACTGATGAAGTGCATAACGCACATCTTCATCGAGGAACCATGAATACGAACAGGATTTCATCATTTGCCTACGTCAACCGTCTGCGTGATTTTTTTTTTTTTTTTCATTGGCGCCGGTCGCTGAATTGTCTACATCAATTTGAGATCTACCGAGATGGGCAGCATGGCTTGCGGGCCTTGTTCAATTATATGGCGGTGTTTGGCAAGCCCTTGCCACGATTTCGAACAGCTGGAACTCTGGAAGTCGTCCGAAACCGCCCCCGATCGATCCGTAGTTCGCCGACCACAGCTGAGCACTGCATGGGCTGTTCACCGCTATCAGATAATCCATATCGTTAAAGGGGCGGTACAGAGGGGCGGGGGAGATGGAAAAATTCGGGCATGCTTACAAATAGGTGCATATGCTAGCCGGCGTAGCGTAGCCAGGGCGATGGGTCAGGACCACCCATTATTGTGAACTGAATCGAAGCATACCTTGATCGAGAGCGGTTCACAGAGCGATAGTCGGACTTGGTGTGGGTACCAAGTTCGAATTTTCAATTGGAATCCGATGTTTTATGAGAAACACGGAGAGATAGCACAGGGCGTCCCCCGAGATGCCTATTTAAAGGGAGGAAACGCTTACAATCAGATGGCGCATATGGCTCACGGCCAGCTTCCAAGGGATTAGAAGTTTAATCATCCGTAAGTTTACTCACAGCGGAACGACACCGTTTGGGTTCAACATTCGGGTCAGAGAGTCAGGGGGGAGTGGCGTGACACGTTACACTTGTGACACATTGTGACGAGTGTGACTTTGTCCTGTGTGAGCTGCACTGAACGTTGACTTGGGGGGACTAAGAAAATACGGCAAGAGCGATTGTGATGCATGCGCTTAGACATGACATTCTTTCTCCAAATGGTGTTGAATTCGCAGTCGCTCTCAATCTCACCTCGTCGACGCCGTCCACCCTGGTGAACGTGGTCACTGCGAAGTCGAACCTCCTTCGTATTTATGGCATCCGCGAACAACCTTTGCCCATCTCCGAGCATGTTGAGAGCGAACGTGACAGGCGTGCCCATATGCGAAAGGGAACGGAGGCCGTGGAGGGCGAGGTCGAGATGGATCACTCTGGCGAGGGTTGGGTCAATGTGGGTGCAGTCAAAGTGAGTACTCGGTGTAATCCACCCTCGAAAAACGTTCTCAAAAAGGGGTCAGTCGAACGCGAACCAAAAGACGACGACCACATTGCATTTCCATCTTCTTCGTGAGCATACGCTTCATGGGACCGTCACGGGACTGGACAGGATCCGGACAATGTCATCCAGTGACGACAAACTTGATCGTCTTCTGGTCTCCTTGAGGGATGCAAAGGTGTGCCTCATTCTCTTCTCACGAGTCGCTCTGAATGCGCCCATAGATTGCGTTGCTGGAATGGTCCGACACCATCTACGACCTTGTCACGGTATCTATCCATACGTACGAGCGGTGCCCGCAAATGGTGTGCGCTACATCTTAGTCAATATACTCCTCTCACCCCTTTGGACAGACCGTTCTCGACAGTCACCTTTTCCGTGCAGAACTCCGTGCCGATCCCTTGTCCCGTTGTGCCGCTCTCTCCCTCCCTAAAGACTCGCTTGCAATCCTCCCCTTTTATCAGACTCAAGCGGAACTCGATGTCATGGAACAAGACCAAAGCCTCGCAAGGTATTCTCCCACATGTCTTTCAATTAATACGGAAGCTCACAATGCTTTCAGAGAAGTACCTTATTCTCCCTCGTTTGTCTTAGATTTGGTTGCAGATGTCGACCCCAACCTGCGCAATGTCATCGACTTTGTGTTTTTACCAGGGTACCATAACCCCACCGTTGCCGTGTTGTGTCAGTCTGAAAAAACCTGGGCTGGGTAAGAGCTAGTATTCGCACTCGCACTCGGTCTGCATCTTGACTTTCGATCCCAGTCGTCTTAAAGAATACCGCGATACAGGCCGTTTATATATCTTCACTCTCGATCTCCTCAATCACACATATCCCATCATCACGACCGTGGACAACCTTCCGTATGATTGTCTCTCTCTCCTTCCTTGCGCACAGTCCATTGGAGGTATTATCATCCTTACCGCCAATTCGCTCATCTACGTCGAACAAGCTGCTCGACGGGTCTCGCTCCCCGTCAATGGATGGTCTACGCGCGTAAGCGATATCCCATCGCTCCCGCTTGACAAAGACCTGGATCTGGTCCTAGAAGGAAGCAGGCTGGTGTTTGCGGATGAGAAGACGTTCTTTGTGATCAGAAAGGATGGGATGGTCCATCCTGTAGAGATCATCTCGGAGGGACGGACGGTATCACGACTGGTCCTGTCTCCGGCACTTGCGCAGACGACGATTCCTACCGTAGCGAGGCAACTGGACGGGGGGTTGTTGTTCGTAGGAAGCGCGGTTGGGCCGTCAGTCTTATTGAGAGCAGTGAAAGTCGAGGAGGAGGTGGAGGAGGGTGAGGCAGAGGATACGGGTGCAGCATTCACCGCTGTAGTGGATACCAAAAACGCGATGGATATCGATGACTTCGATGATGATGGTGAGCGAGCATGAGAACGCGTCTGGGTATCACGTCACTGATGTCGAATCATCATCTGAAAGATTTATACGGGGAGTCAAAGCCCACGACCAAGGCGGCCACGAATGGAGCTGCTCCTGGAGCACACCCCCTGCGGACACGCTCTGTGGTCCATCTTTCTTTGTGCGACTCACTTCCCGCTTACGGGCCCATCGCAGATATGACATTCTCACTGTCAAAGCTTGGGGTATGTCTCATCTCTTCATTCCATCTTTACGGCGCGCGGACATTGACGCCCTTCGATCCGGGTACTCGTACATGTGGCGCGTAACTTTTCGGGACACTCGCCACTGTTCGGCGATCGGATGTCCACATTGACAGGAACGGTACGTCCCCGAGCTCGTGGTTGCCACAGGGAGCGGGCATCTAGGCGGTTTTACTCTTTTCCAGGTACGCCAGGGCGCTCATATTTCACCCCCCTTGTTCGCTTCGGTGTTAATTGTTTTCGGTGTCCAGCGCGACCTCCCAATTCGTACTAAGCGCAAACTCCACGTTTTGGGTGGCGCCCGTGGGATTTGGTCTCTCCCAGTCCGGCAGTCTCACAAGGTGAACGGTACGTCATATGAAAGGACCAGTGGCGGGTTATTTGCCGGGGAGAGCGATACGATCATTATTAGCACGGATGCTAACCCATCCCCCGGGGTATCTCGCGTGCGTGCCTCTGTCCAGTTCCAGCGTCGAGATGAGCTGATGTAGACATGGGAATGTCTCAGATTGCGACCAGGGCTGCTAAAACGGACTTGGCCATTCCCACTCGTATACCTGGGACGACGGTCAGCGCCGGTCCGTTCTTTCAGCGTACGGCTATTTTGCATGTGATGACGAACGCTATACGTGTCCTCGAACCTGGTGCGTATCCTTGTTGTCCGAGCGTATCTGTCGTCGTCTGATTCGAGACGCGTAGATGGTACCGAGAGACAGATCATCAAAGACATGGACGGGAACATGCCTCGTGCAAGAATCAAGGCATGCAGTATATGCGATCCCTTTGTGCTAATTCTCCGAGAGGACGAAACGATCGGTTTGTTCATCGGCGAGACAGAGCGAGGCAAGATAAGAAGAAAAGACATGTCGCCGATGGGAGAGAAGGTAACGTCTAGTGGTGTTTTGTGTCATAGACAGGGTACCGATAATGTTCAAACCAGTCCTCTCGATACCTCGCGGGATGTTTCTACACAGACGCGACAAACATTTTCGAAGTAATGACACCCGATGGCACTGTCACCGCTTCTGGTAGTGCTGATAAGAACGTTACTTCGACTCTCCAGGCCGCGATTACCACAGGGTATACCACCCAATGGCTGGTGCTTATCCGGCCCCAGGGTGTCATGGAGGTTCGTTCGTTCCCCTGGCTTAGGAGTCCAACGATTCATAATGGTGTTTGATCAGATATGGTCTCTCCCTAAGTTGACGCTCGTCTTTTCGAGTATGGCCATCAGTACCCTTGAGCCAGTACTGAATGATTCGTTTGATCCGCCTGCACTGTCTCCTCCTCAAGATCCCCCACGCAAACCACATGATCTCGATATTGAGCAGATCCTCATTGCGCCCCTAGGAGAGTCAGCTCCTGCTCCTCATCTTTTTGTATGCTTGTCCCTTTTGTTACTGGATCTGACATTTAACGGAGCCCCAGGTATTCATGCGTTGTGGGCACTTGGCGATTTACGAAGTTCATCCCGCTCCCTCATCTACGCTTCTGCCTGGTGGGCGCACCACCTCTTTGAAGGTCGCCTTTGCAAAGATCTTGACAAGGACATTTGAATTGTCCAGACAAGAAGAAACAGAGAAAACTGTACTCGCGGAGCAGAAGCGGATATCCCGTACATTTGTCCCATTCACTACTTCTCCTATGACATCTTTGAATGTCAATGGGGGGCACACGCTTACCGGCGTTTTCTTTACCGGCGACAGACCAAGCTGGATAATACGCACGGATAAAGGTGGCCTCAAGTTGTTCCCAAGCGGACATGCGGTCGTGCACGCATTTACAGCGTGCTCGCTGTGGGAGTCGAAGGCGGAGTTTTTGGTGTACTCTGACGAGGTAAACGAGGTTGCGTCGCCCCGCGAATCTCAAAACTTTTTCTCACCGAGGCGTTAGGCTAAGTGACTTGTTTTCAGGGCCCTAGTCTTCTGGAATGGATCCCTGACGTAGAGCTGGACGCCTCGCTTCCGAAACGTTCGCTTCCGCGGTCTCGACCATACTCCAACGTCGTCTTTGAGCCTTCAGCGTCGTTAATCGTTGCTGTGTCAACATTGCAAGGGCGGTTTGCGTCGTATGATGAGGACAACAACGTCCTGTGGGAGCCAGATGGTGAGTATGTTGTTTGAGCCCTGTGTGGCTGAGAACCAAAGAGGCGCAGGTACAGGCGTTTCATTCCCGCGGTGTGATTGTTCGACATTGGAGCTTATCTCCCCCGATAGTTGGATAACCATAGATGGGTAAGTCAACCACCCCGTTTATACGGAAGTGATTGTCTCACCGGTTGATAGATATGAATTTGCTCCGAATGAATATGTGAATGCGCTAGAGTGCGTGACGCTGGAAACACTGAGCACGGAATCTGGGAGCAGAGATTTCATTGCTGTTGGCACGACCATCGACCGTGGCGAGGATCTGGCTGTCAAAGGCGCAGTGAGTAACGTAATCTCCATCACAACTTTTCTCCGCTTAGCACAGCCCCCGCTTTCAAGACGTACGTCTTCGAGGTTGTCGAGGTGGTCCCTGATCCATCGTTCAGCGTTCAACGATGGCATAAATTAAAACTACGCGTTCGTGATGACTCCAAGGGGCCGGTCACTGCGCTGTGCGGGATCAATGGTTATTTGGTGTCATCTATGGGACAAAAGGTGAGGTGCAACAAACATACCGGCTCGAACGAATCGTAGCTTGAGCTGACGTGAATCCCTTAGATCTTTGTCAGGGCCTTTGACCTCGACGAGCGGTTGGTCGGTGTCGCGTTTTTGGATGTCGGTGTCTATGTCACCAGCCTGCGAGTGCTGAAAAACTTGTTGTTGATCGGAGATGCGGTCAAGAGCGTCTGGCTCGTTGCCTTCCAGGTAAGTGCACTCTCAGTGCAATTCCGACGAGCAGCGCCACAGCGTCCATGTGTTGACTCTAGGAGGACCCGTACAAACTGGTGATCCTGGCCAAAGACATCCGGCGAACATATGCGACCAACGTCGACTTTTTCTTCACGAACGATGAGCTGTCGATTGTCCTCAACGATGAGGAGGGTGTAATGCGTATCCTCACCTACGACCCAAGTGGTACAAATCCTACCTTTGATGATGTTGACACTCGATCCTAAATGTCGATGCTTGACCTAGATCCCGACTCGAGAGGTGGTCAGCACCTCCTGTGTCAGGCCGAGCTCCACTGCCACAAGGAGTGTCGAGCATCCCACACGATCGCGCGGCGAACGAAGGAAGACAATGAGATTCCGCAAGCGAAGCTCATCTCTGGTACGCCCTCTCGTCTCGCGTTATTCCTCCTCTCGCCACTGCCGGGCTCATGACTCATTTTTTTAATCCCCCCCTGCAGGCTTCACGGACGGCTCGTTGTCCGCTCTGACGCCTGTCGACGAGGGCGCTTTCAAACGATTACACCTCCTCCAAGGTCAACTCTTACGCAACGTCCAGCACGTCGCGGGTCTTAATCCTAGGGCGTACCGGTAAGTGCGACTCTTCTCCTTCGCATGTCCACGCGCGAACGCGGTCACTCACTGCACATCCTGGGAATCAGGATCGTGCGCAACGATACAGTCTCCAAGCCATTGTCCAAAGGTATTCTGGACGGGCAGCTGCTCGAGGCATTCGAAGTGCAGGGTATACAGGGGCAACAGGAGATGACGCGGCAGATTGGAACGGAAAGGATCACGGTGCTCCGGGATTGGAGTGGGCTTGCTGTCCCTTGGTGATGCGACTTTATTTTTGCCTCTCCCCTTTTTCCTTTTCTTTATTTTTTCTTCCGTCTCTGGTTGTATTGGCGTGTAGTGGTGGTGGTACGGTGTGCTGAGACTTCGATTGTCGTCATTGTAGTATTGAAAAGCACCTAGGTATCCAGCCCGATGTGACCCAAATCAACACGCTGTGGTACTGAAAGGTCTCCTGGCCACTTCGGCACCTCGGCTCGACCACCAAAGTCGGGCCGATCTGGCGCTTTAGGCTCCTACCATGGGTACCACCATCCACATATACCTGCCCATTCAAGCTGATGGAGTTACTCCCGACACTGAATTCATTCGTGCTCTTTCCATTCCGCTCGAGGATATTGTCAGACTCACTTTTCGTCCGCTCAAATGGCTTCGTTTCGCTACATTTGCCGTCTGTGGTGCCAAGGGTCATTTATCTGCTACTCGAGCGGGTGAGAGCGTTGACTACGAGAACATCACGTTGGACAATGACCTTGCAAATTAATATTACTATAAACCTGATGGTCAATGTGCTTCCCTGCTCTATCCACATTTTCTGACAGTGTCAATATAGGGGCATACCACCTTGTCGACCTGAAGGCATGTAACGCACGAGTGACAGCCAGCGTGGCTACTACTCGACGCTCCGAATTCCGTAGGGATATTTGCGACCGCGATCAGACTTGCGTTATCACGGGAAGGAGATCTAACAGCTGCAATGCGACGCATATTCTACCCTGCGTCAAAGGTGATGATGTACGTTCGTCTGATCTCAGCAGCCTGGGAAATGCTCATCTTTGCAATAGTACATTACCCGTGTTGTTCAGGACCGCTTTGGTTTATACGAGCAACTGCCATTCAGGCCTCCTGGAGACAGCGTCGGCATCAATTGCGTCCAGAATGGACTGCTTCTTAACAAGCTCCTACATTTAGACTTTAGACATTCTCAGATTGTGTTCCTCAGGGTGTGCCCCAATTCGGCTTCACTGTCTCTTTCGCATGCATGTCTGATGTGGATTGTGTTTAGACGCCAAACCTTGCGATGGCACCTACCGATGTGCCACAGGTGGAGGAAGGTCCTGTTCCACCTTCCCGGATGACATTACAGTATCTGATACCGTGTACGGGCCGTTGCATTATTCCACCACTCGACGTCCAAGTGGATTGGCCCGATGAATTAGCCCCACCGAGCATCCTGCTTGACTTTATGTACGGGGCTGCTGTCGTCAAGCATTGGAAGTGTGATGACCTGCACATCATGCTCGATCAGCGACATAAAGATTACTTCAGCGATATCCCTAAATATCCAAAATTCTACGGCAGCGAAATCGGCGAAGACGACGACACATCCAGATACTCTGAACAGAGCGATGAAGATTGGTCATCGGGTTCTGAACGGAGACCTAGAGGTAGATACAAGCCGAGAAAGCGATTTTCGGACGAGGCCAAGGCAGCTATGTCGAAAGCCATGGACACTGTGCTTCTCCTGTCGAGGTTAGTGAGAGGCCCTACACCCCGGTGGGTGATTGAAGAGAGGGAGAAACGGGCAAAGGAGAAAGAACTACGTTCTCAAGAAGAGAGTGTTGAGAAAGTACAGCAGTGGTTGGTATGTGCATTCATCACACTGGTCTGAGTGAAGGGCTGATGTTGTGGCAGTCTCATGTACCGTGAAGAACTCATTGTCATACTTGACTATTGTTATGGCTCACTACATTTTGGCTATTTTTCTATTACTGCATACAACTTTGTCCCTTTCATTGTTGGAATACACAAGCATGGGCACAGCCATGTGTGGTCCAGACCACCCCTTTTAGACATCACCAATGCCTTTATGCCATGTATGTCATCTACTATACATTTTTTCCCTTTATTCTATTTCTTTGTTCCCTTTCATCCTTTATGCCACAAATCTGTCATACAATCTGTGGCACTCACAGTATATTTAGCTAGAGTAGTTACTCACCACCTCAGTTTGTCTGTCCTGTACAATGACTGAGGTAAGCTTCCGCTATACCTGATTACATTACCCATACTTAGTCTTTACCTAGCGTGTTGCTCTTTTTAGTGCAAGAAAGTGAGGAGTGGTCCAATAGGACGCCCAATAGCCCAAATGGTGGAGAAAGTCGTTATGGTTATTATGGGTAGAGGATGTAGTACAGTCTGAAGGTTGTCCGTGATTAAGTAATCGCGGTGGCTCTATGACCGCACTACGTTTGAACTAAGGCGCACATGCAATATGCGACAACAGCAAGAACTGCCAAAGGCAGTCTGCAGGACCTGTTCACGCTGGGAGGTTCGTCTTGTGCACACAGACATAAGATTTGTTGGAAAGGTGAGCCTTGACAAGAGGGAGTACGAATATACTGTCAAGTCCAGTCGGAGTTCCAAAGGTTAGTTTACGGAGTTCGTAAGGAGGACGAACGGGGTTCAGAGCGGCAAGGGGGTACCTAGGAGGATGTTGGCGCAGGACTTATGTGTCGCGCCCTTGCCTAGGCTCTGTCCTTGTATTTCGTAGGGGAGAGGGGGAGAGAGGAGAGAGAAGAGAGTTGGACGAGAAACAGGAGATGACTGAGTTGATATTCGTACTAAGGTACAGAAGTGGAATACAGGAGCTTTATATACTGAAGTCTGGTCTGGAGTTTGGACGGAGGAATGGAGGACTGTATGATAAGATACGTCGGGTAAGAGGGAAGCATATGGAGACAGGGAACATACATAGTGAAAGCATATGGTGTGGCGAAGGGTTGAAGGGATGATACTAAGGGTCATAACTAAAGAATGGAGGGTCGAAGGTATAAAGGGAATACTAAATAAGGAAAGCAAAGAAGTCCGATACTCGGAGAACGGATTCCGATATGAAGGGATGAGGTCTGGATTACGGAGAAACGGAGATGGAGTAAAGGGTCCGGAGATCCAGAGATCAGAGTGGATATGACAGTGAGGACGGAGGATGTTCTTCCTTGGAAGATTGGGGTTCGGGTTCTGAATTGATGGGCAGTCATTCTCTGGTAGGTCCAAAGATCCTATCAGCAAGGCTGGGGGGGTTTCATCGAGATATGGTGGCAGTTTAGGC
>JBBPKT010000469.1:0-18833 GCA_038089395.1 Pulveroboletus frians | reverse complement strand
CTCATCGCTGTAGGTCATTCTCTGTGTGTGTGCCATTGCCGCACCTTAGTCTGTCTTATGGTTTCGGCCTCACTTGCTTCTCACTTTGAGTTGCTTGTGTTGTTCCTGACACCGCTGACCCAGTCGCATCACCACTCCTCTCCTCCGAGTCGTTAGACAACCCAAGATGGTCTGTAAGCCCCAAAGGCTTCCTCCTAAGGGACAAACGCATCTACGTCCCCAATGCTGCCGACCTCCGACTCCGACTTCTCTGGACTTTCCACGATCACCCTAACGCAGGCCACTTCGGACAGAACCGTACGCTAGAGCTGATCCGTCGCGAATACACCTGGCCGGGCATTCGGATATTCGTCAAGGACTATGTGTTCTCCTGTACGACATGCTCCTGAGCCAAGGTCCCCCGACATCACCCATACGGTCTTCTGAAGTAGCTTCCGGTCCTGGAGAAACCATGGAACTCCATATCCATGGACTTCGTCGAGCAGCTCCTGCCTTCCTCTGGCTTCACCGCCATCCTCGTCGTCATAGATCAGTTATTGAAGCAAGTCATCTTCGTTCTGACTACCATCACCTCCGCTGAGCTCGCCAAGCTGTTCCTCCTCTACATCTTCTCGAAACACAGAGTTCCCTCCCATGTCACCTCCGACTGGGGCTCCGAGTTCGTATCGCATTTCTTCTGGTCACTAGGTAAAGCTCTCGACATGCGCCTACACTTCACTTTGAGGTACCACCCCGAAGGAGATGGTCAGACAGAGTGCGCTAATCAGACCCTCAAGCAATACCTCCAGATCTATTGCAACTACCAGCAAGACAACTGGTCGGAACTCCTTCCGCTCGCGGAATTCTCTTACAACAATGCGCCCAGTGCTACTACTGGCGTATCTCCCTTCTTCGCCAACAAGGGCTACCATCCAAACCTCTCCGTCAACTCCGATTCCACCCTCACCTCCTCCACGGCCCAGTCCTACATCACGGACTTGGACCAACTTCACGAATTCCTCCGATTGGAGATGCTAGAAGTACAGAAGTGCTACCAAGGACCAGCAGACGTGAGAAGATCTCCGGCTCCAAACTTCGCTATTGGAGATCAGGTATACCTTAAAGTGAAATACCTCTGATCCACAAGACCTTTGAAGAAACTCTCTGAAAGATATTTAGGACCTTTCACTATCATTGTTAAGCCAGGCTCACACTCCTTTACCTTACAATTACCTGACTCTATGAAATCCGTACACCCAGTCTTCCGTCTCATAGTTAGAACCCTCCACTCCGAACTCCATTCCGAACCGTGTCCAACCTCCGCCACCTCCGATCGAGGTTGACGGAGAACCCGAGTACAAGATCGCGGAGATCCTAGAATCCAAGATTGACCGGAGAAGGCGTCACTGCCAACTCCTGTACTTGGTGCGTTGGCTTGGATATGAGGGAACTGACGACGAGACCTCTTGGTTATTAGCTATGGAGTTAGGTCACGCTTTGGACTTAGTCTCGGACTTCCACCGGAAGTATCCAGACAAGTCTGGACCACTTCCTCCTTGAGTACCTACTCCGTTTTCATTTCCTTTCCCTTTTCCTTCCCTTCTTACTCACTCCTTATTTCGATTCAGACTTCGTTCAATTACAAAAGAAAAACAAAATTATTCTATCTACATGGCCTCCAGTTCCTCCGGGGCCGCCTCCGTCTCCATCTCCACCTCTGCCTCCACTTCTACCTCCTCCGTCCTCTCCGTCTGCACCTCTGTCTCTGTCCTCCCCACCTCCGGGTCTGCCCTCATCTGCATCCCCACCTCCTCGTATCCACACCCCCTCATCCACACCCCTGCGACCTCCTCCCGGAGCCTCCTCAGCTCCTCCTGCACCCCAGCCACGTCCTCTCACAGGGGCGCGAAACCCCCGGCAATGAGGCCAAGCGACCCCATGGCCTTCGTGAGAAGGGCCACAAGGGCACCTGTAGTGGGGTAGAGAGGGGGCAGGATCACCACCTCCACCCAGGCCTTCTTGCGAGGCACCGGGTGTTCTTCCTCATCCTCTTTGTCTGCCTCCTCGGGGTCCTCCAGCGCCTCCTTCCTCTTGCAAACGAGGTGGCCGTGCGTGCACACATGGCACGACCTCCCCTTCGACCCCTGTTGAGGGGGACGGCACTCCTCACCCTGTTGCACGCATCGCGCACACAGGGACCACCCGGGGTTGGTGGCCTCGTGTCCTCTCTTTGGGGCCCAGTCCGATGTTGACGGCTCGCCCTTGTGGCCCTCTTCCTCGCTTGGGAACTCGATGGCCTTGTCCTGCGGACCCTCGTCAGCCACGTCCGATGTCCGAGTAACGGACCACGCACCTGCATTCGCCCCGTCGCCCACGCCTTCCCTTTCTCCTTGCCCCGGGCCTCCTCCTGCTCTTGATGCGCTCCTCCTGGACGGTCTTGGTGTGTTCTGCTGCCACCTTCCTTCGCTCATTGTGCTCGCGCTCAGCCTGCGCAGCCCATTCTTGGTGTTCACGCTCCTTGCACACGGTTCGTTCTGCCTCTTCCTGGGCTCGACGCTCCTCTTCAGCCTTCTCCTCCTCGCGCCTTCACTGCATCTCCTGCAGCTGGGCCGCGAGGGCCACAATTTGGTTGTCGAGGGGGTTGGTAGTGGGCATGGTGATGGGGGGTAGTAGCACGGTTAGTGGTTGTGGTTAGTGAACAAGATCAACTTAGCGAGACACAACCTATCGTCATTTCAAACTCTGACTTGTAGATGTCATGTGACCTCCACTCGGTCTTTTCTCTGGTCTGATCTTAGCCAGCTTCGAGGGCTCGGCCTTAATAGGGGGGCACTGTCATATCCGCTCCGATCTCCGGATCTCCGGACCCTTTACTCCATCTTTGTTCCTCCGTAATCCGGACCTCGTCCCTTCATATCTCCAAGTATTAGACTTCTTCGCTTTCCTTATTTAGTATTCCCTTTATACCTTTGACCCTCCATTCTTTAGTTACGACCCTTAGTATCATCCCTTCGACCCTTCGCCACACCATATGCTTTCACTACGTATGTTCCCCGTCTCCATATGCTTCCCTCTTACCTGACATACCTTACCATACAGTCCTCCATTCCTCTGTCCGAACTCTCTGGACCGGACTTCAGTATATAAAGCTCCTGTATTCCGCTTCTGTACCTTAGTACGAATATCAACTCAGTCACCTCCTGTTTCTCGTCCGACTCTCTTCTCTCTCCTCTCTCCCCCTCTCCCCTATGAAATACAAGGACAGAGCCTAGGCAAGGGCGTGACACATAAGTCCTGTGCCAACGTCCTCCTAGGTACCCCCTTGCCGCTCCGAACCCCGTTCATCCTCCTTATGAACTCCGTAAACTAACCTTCGGAACTCCAACTGGACTTGACAGCTGTACTGTCTATCAGAGAGTTTCTTTGAAGGGCAGTCAGTCTTGATGTTCTTCCCTTCAAGCAGCTTGAGGTCCCCTTTGTGGTACTCTGGGGATTTATGGGCCATCCGGTCATGATATTTCTTCATTTTAGCAGCTGCTAAGTCGAGGGCAACTTTGGCTTGCTTGTGGGTTTCCTTCATCCTCTCCATGAATGCATGGGCTGACTCATTCTTCACCTCCCAATGTATGTCGTTT
Organism: Pulveroboletus frians; assembly: GCA_038089395.1. Classification (NCBI taxonomy): domain Eukaryota; kingdom Fungi; phylum Basidiomycota; class Agaricomycetes; order Boletales; family Boletaceae; genus Pulveroboletus; species Pulveroboletus frians. The sequence continues at coordinate 15,219 of JBBPKT010000469.1, read as the reverse complement.
CGGATTAGAGGTTGCTGCCGATAATTGAGCAGGAAGGGAGAGATGCTGGTGGCACTGGAGGTCTTGGAGTTGTGAGCAAACTCTGCCAAGGGGAGCCACTCTGTCCAGTTGCTTTGGTGGTGGTTTATGTAAAGATGGAGGTATAACTCTACTTCCAAGTTAAGCTGTTCGGTTTGACCGTCTGTCTGGGAGTGGTAGGCAGTAGAAGGGTTCCCTTCGATCCTTAGGAGGGAGTAGAGATCCTTCATGAAATGGGATATGAATTGTGGGCCTCAATCAGATATCACCTTACATGGTGTCCTATGAAGCTTGAATACATGGTCCTTGAAGATGGTGACTACACCTTGAGCTGTAATGGAGCTCGAGGTGGGGAATAGATGCATCATCTTTGAGAGACGATCTACCATGACGAGTATGGCGTCCTTTCCGTTGGATGGGGGAAGGGTCTGATGATATCAACGGAGATGATTTTCCATGGTGCCGACGGGGTTTCATTAGGGTGAAGCGGAGTCTGTTTCCCCTGTGTTTGCATCTTCGTCTTTTAACAATGGTCACAGGCGAGTACGTATGCAAAGATTTCTCAATGCATTGAGGGCCAATAGTATTTGATCATGATTAGGTCCCTCGTACGTCTAGTGCCAGGATGACTGGCTAGCGGGTGGTCATGGTTCTCCTTCAGAATTTGGAATTGGAGATCTCGATTGTTGGGAACATAAAGGAGTCCCTTCCAGTGGAGTAATCTGTCTTTCTCCTTCCAAGGGGAATCTTGTTTCTTTAACCTCTCTGTGGTGAACTTCTCTTGTTTGTATTGAAGTTTGGTGATGAGAGTTTCAATAGGTAGGGAAGTATTGGTGGTGTGCACATGGATGATTCAGGGTGAAATGAAGAAGGTGCAGTTGTCAGATGGGGATGGTGGTGAAAAGAGGTGATTGGGGAGTAATACCTGTTGCTTATTGTCACCTTTTACCCCCTTTTCAAAGTCTGGCCTCCAGGACAGTGGATTCATAGGATTGGTTTTGCTGGGGCAGTGGGTAAAGTGGTAGTCGTACTCCTGAAGAGTCAACTGCCACTGGGCTTGGTAGCAAAAGAGGTCCTGTGGTTGATGGAAAAAGATTAAGTTATTATGATTTGTCAAGATCTCGAAGGAGTGTGTGGTGCCAAGGAGGTATTGGTGCCATTTCTTAAGGGTGAACATCATGGCAAGCATCTTCAGGTCAGCTGCATGGTAGTTGCATTCGGCGTCATTAAGAGAACGCAAGATAAAGGTGACAGGATGCCAGACATTGTTATGTCTCAGGGACAACACAGCTCCAAGGCCGACTCCTGAGCCATCTGTTTTGATCCTGAATGGGTCATCATCGGTAGGCATGGCTAGAGTGGGGGTGGAGGAGATGGTGTTTTTGAGTGTGGTAAACGCTTCTTGACAGGCATTGTCCCATATAAAATCTTTCTTTTCTGATATTAGTGTGTTGAGGGGTCACACGATGCAGGCGAAATCCTTAATGAATCGTTGGTAAAAGTTGAGGAAACCGAGGAAGCCACGGAATACTTTCTGAGTGGTTGGCATGGGCCAGTCTTTAATGGCTTCAACTTTCTTCGGCTCCATCTTTACATGTTCCTGGGACATGATGATCCCGAAGAATTCTGTCTCCTGCACCTCAAACTTGCATTTGTCATGGTGAAGGTAAAGGTGTTCCTTGCAGAGGATAGAGAGAACCTCTTTGACGACCTTTTGATGTTCTTCGAGTGTCTCTGTGAAGATCATGATGTCGTCGATATATACGACTACTACCCCTCGGTTGATAAGATCTTGGAAAAGGGAGTTCATCATAGTTTGGAACATGGCAGGTGAATTGGTGAGCCTGAAAAACATGATGAGGGGTTCAAATAGGCCTTGATTGGTGCAGAAGACTGCTTTCCACTTGTCTCCCTCTTTCATGCATATGTTATTGTACCCCCATCTTGGCCTTCTTTAGCTTGCCAACCAATTTGTTGATGAGGGGAAGGGGGTAACAGTTTTGGATAGTGACATCATTCAGCTTCCGATAATCTTGCACTGGTTATAGGCGGCCATCTTTCTTCTTGATGAAGAAGAACGCTGATGCAAAGGGGGATTTGGAAGGGTGAATACATCCAGAGTTGAGGTTCTCCTCAAGGAATGTGTCAAGTTCTTTTTGTTCACCAGGTCTGAGAGGGTAAACCTTGCAATTGATTTTGTGGTCTCTGGGCAATAGTTCAATGGCATGGTCCCAGGGTCTTCATGGGGGAAGTTGATCAAAGCTCTCTTTTGCGAAGACATTAGCATACTGATGGACGTAGGATGGGGACACCTCCTCAAGGGTTTTCTTTTTCTTTTGTTGGAACTCTTTACTAGCGATGTCCATAGACACATTAGTCCAAATTGACCTGGAAGAGCCAGTCTCCTTCTGAACGGGTGAACAGTTCTTCTTCTTCGTCGTCCTCTTTGACAACATGGAAGGGAGGAAGGTGATCATGGTGGCATGAAAATTTCACCTCCCCTCTTGGCCAGTCGATGGTGGGATTGTGGGTTTTGAGCCAGTTGTGTCCCAGGAATATGGGCATCAACTTCAGGCCCATGATGGCTAAACAGATCTTTTCCTCATGATCTTGGATTTTCATGTCCAGGACTATGAAGCTATCGATCTTTCCTGCCACGTTTAGAGACCTGTCTGTGTTGTAAACTGGCATCGCCACTGGGAGTCAGTGGGTTTGAATGTTATGTTTCTTGATGAACTCCCAGTCGATAGATGAACCAGTGCACTCTGAATTGATGAGGCACTTGGCGACAAAGACGCTGCCATCATCTTTGGTGATTGTGGCAGTCAACTTGAGGGAGTTTTTGATGAGTCGTCTGGTCAAGGCATGGACAAAATGGGGTTTGTTTTGGAGGTCCCTCAGGACCATCTCCACTTGGTCAGGGGGGAGGTCGACTAGCTGGCGTATCAGGTCCTTCATTATCTTTTTATGTCTTGAGTTGTGTATAAAGGACTTTAGATGGTTGAGCGCCTGTTGTGATGGTCCCTGGAGTTGTCTTTGGATCCAGGCTACTGACCAGGGGTCTACAGTGTTGATCTCATGATGAAGTCATCGGATCCCAGTCGACCCAAACCCTTTGACGTCTCTTGTGCTGTTGGAGAGCTTCGAGACTTCTTGAATAGGTGGCATCAAAATTTTCTCCAGGATTAATTGGGTGATACGATCGCCTTTCTTGACTTCAAATATCTTGTCAGAATTGTTGATGAGCAACACTTTCACCTCCCCTCTATAGTCAGAATCAACAACACCAGCTCCGGTGGTTATCAAAGACTTGACAGCCAGGCCTGAGCAGGGGGCAATACGACCATAGTGACCAGGGGGAATTTCCATAGAGAGGGCCGTTGGGATAAGGGATTGCCCATGGGTCAGAACGGTGGTGTCAGTTGAGGCGCAAAGGTTGTAACCAGCAGCCCCTTGGCTTCCTCTAATGGGGAGAGGAGTGGTCTTGTCTTCCTGCTTGACTTTAAGGGGCAGGGGGTCCCTTCATAGAATTTGCACCTCCAGCGATGACTCAGCGGCAGAGGGTGATTCTGGGATCTCATTGACTTCTGAAACAGATAAAATGGCAAATTTATTGTCCAAAGGAGAAGACAACATAGTTGTTACATGAGGAGGGGGTTGACCTGTACCTACTCCTCCTTTCCAAAACCCAACTCATTCTTGTCAACAGTATTCATCATCTCTGCCAACTCCCCCATGTTCTCATAGAAGATCTTGCACCCCTTATATTTGAGGTAATGAATTGCATAATGCGGGCGAGGAGGGTGGTCAGCACATGGCCAGGGCTTTCCACATCTAAAGCAGAGTCCTTCAGCTCTGGCCTTGCCGATATCCATTGGGATCCCTTGGCTCCCGAAGGTCCCCGGTTGATTGGGATCGACCTTAGCTGGCTGTTGCGTTGTAGTAGAAGAGGGGTTGGAACAGGGATGGGAGGTAGAGGCTTGTCCTGGTCGGTACCATGTTTGGGGTTTAATGCCTGATTTGTGGTGTAAAACACTAATCCTTTCCAAATGGATAAGGATTGAATAAAGGGTGCGAGTATAGACTTGACCTAAGGGAGGGGGACAGGAGATACAGGAGGTGAGAGGGAACAGGTGACCAGTGGCCAGAGCCCAGTTCACACAGATGGAAAGTGGAGGGGAAAAATATTCTGAAGTGTGGTACACCCATTTTATAGTCCCAGGAATACCTGTAGACTTCTATCTACAAGATCTAACTAATCCGGGTCCAAACAGCACCCAGCGGATATGTAAGCTAAAAGAATTCGGTCCAGGTGAACAGAACTGGCACCAGATTGACACAGTCTGGGCCTGGAACAAATGGCCAGATTGTACAGATGGATACAGATGGATGAAGACATTAATAGAAGATAAAAAAAAACCTACCTGGATGGACAATGGATACTATGGATGCTTGAACAGACCCTTGTAATGGACAGAAAGGGGAGTTTACAACCATAGGAGGATTCAACCTCCTACATCCATGGGGGACTTGAATACTGACTGTCCCCAGTCAGTCACATGACCATGGGAAGTCACAGCTTGGTAAGAACAATAGTGCTGCAGGTGGACTGAGTGTCCATCTGGTCATGGGTCAGGTTCTGTAACACGTCGTGTTACATCTCTTTCTCTCTTTCTCATCTTTCTCTCTCAACTGCATTACTATCCCTCCACAACCCACAATGATGTCCAGCACTGAAGATATTCTTGCCTTCCTGTCGCAACCATCCCCTCAGGATGATGCATGGACACACACTTGGGCGAATCTCAAAATGGCTAGTGAATTGATCCTGATCACCATGAAAATGATGCCTGATGACAAGGACAAACTCGAGGAGGAAAAGCAAATGTGGATAGGGGAATGGGAAAGTACTGTGGTGCATGGTCCATTCCCATGCCAGACTCACTCGCTAACCTATCCTAGAAACATGCTTTCAGATGTCTTCAAGATGCTCGTTGCTGTGGCATCGAGGCCTGACTTGAAAACGGGATCACTGATGCCATCCAGGAAGCCAATGCAATCACAGCTTGATGGAAGAAGGAGGCGGCTGCCCAGTTGCTGCCCCATGGTGATGAGACCTGGTGAAAGATAGTTAGGTGGTGTGAGGTGATATGAGTGGGGTCGAGTATCCTTGTCCCAAGGGGTCCTGTGGAGGGTTAGTACCAGGGACAGACAACTACAACCGACCTCAGTACATGAGAGCGAGACAAGATAGTTCTGGACAATGTTCCCGACAGGAAACTAGTAATCCGGTTGACAGTGAGGACCGGGTGCACACAGATATGGTCACAGATGGGACCGGATCGAGTGCAATAGGAGTCGAAGATGTGAGAACTTAACAAAGACGAAGGGAAATGATGAAGATGAAGGGAAAATGACAATGACGGAAATGAAATTGACGATGATAGGCGAGATTGATGATGATAGAGGAAAAACCCAGCCAAGGACGAGAGCCGGATACAAATGATGGGTCAAGGACGAGGACCTGGAAACTGACAATGATGAGGGAAAATGATTTTGAGAATGATCACGACAATGAGAAGAGGGGATTTGGACGATGGGAGATGACCAGTGGGTAGCAAACTGATGAGATTTAAGATCTTGATACAAGACTCTTATAGTCCGGGCATTTCCCTGGACTTTGTAGCTATGACAACACCTGAGGCCCTATGAAGGGACACTCAAGTCTAGGCAGCAAGACAACAAGAAACAAAAAATATCATAGTCAAAAGTCAAATAAGATATAAGTAGATGACAGAACCAACGAATGATTGACATGGACTCGTGATCCGGTAGATGGAACCAGACCAGATGAAACGGATACATATAAACCAGAACCAGATAGACAAATTGGATAAACAGATGAACAAGAAATAAAGTGGACTAACCTCAAGATGGTACGGACAGACTTGGGACATGAATAGGATGCTTGATGGACATATGGATAAGCTGAAAAGTAGGACCTACAACTGTAGGAGGCTGCAGGCTCCTACACTGGGATCCCAAAGATGTTGCACTGACACAAGCCCCAGATGAGGTCGAGCCAATGACCGCACCAACAGAGGTGGGCAAGACTCCCCAGACTCCAGTTCCCAGACCAAGCAAGGCCATAGGTATGAAGAAGCTTCTCCCCATTGTCGTGATTCTGCCATGGCAAACTAAGGTAAGTAACGAATCCGGGATTGTAGTGCCCGTACTAACGAATCCTCTCAGCACCAGCGGGTTGTCTTGGACAATGAAGATGAGGATGGTGAAAGTGAAGACAGTGAGCCCATCCCGAAGAAGGTCGCTACAGGCGATGCACCCCTCACCCACGAGAAACCATGTGGTGGATGCGCCAAGGCAAGAGTCATCTGCCGGGGTCATGGAGGTCGGACCTGCAACCGGTGCCAGGGCCTTGAGGCCAAATGTGACAAGTTTGGCAGTTGTAGGGGAAAGGTAACAGGGCTGAGGATGGCAGATGGGTTGAAGGGGTCGAAGGACCAGAAGAGGAAAGGCAAAGTCCCAGGTAAGTAACTATTTGTGTTCCGTACCCTTACTGACTTTGTGCTAGAAGCTCCTTCCCACCCCTATCGAATCTGAATCCTGGCATGGGTACTTGAGATATCTGACAGCGACTGTGACAATGGGAAGGAGGACAGGCTGGAACCATCAACCATGAAGTGGCACCCATGCACAGGTGAAGTGGATCTGGAGGTGCAGAAGAAGGGGCTGAAGACCCTCGCCCTCCTCAAGCACAAGTTTCTGCATGCCCAAGGCGAGGTCCAAGAGGCCGTATCCAAGATGCAAGGGTCAGTAGCACAGGCACAAAGGTCCATGGCAGTCTTTGAGGAGGTGCAGGCCGACCTGGCAGTAGTTAAAGCGGTGATGGGCAGGTGGTGAGCGATCCGATCCATTGTAGATAGTCCTGTATTTTGTCTTGTGTCCACCTCAAATCCGTTCCATGTCCAATCCATATCCGTGTGAGTCCAATCCGGTGAGGTCTGAACAAAAGAAGCAAAAACAAATAAGCAAACAAGTGTATGGATGTATGATAATTCAATCAATAAGAAACCAGATACGGGGTACCACCCAACTTGTCTTTGTCGATCTACTTGCTGTGTCTATACCTGCCCAGATCCCAAAAGAACGGATACTGGATTGACACCAGGTTGAAGGAACTGACTACTGGACAAGGTGCACTGGTCTCCCGGTGCCATCGAAAGTGAATATCTAACTATGGTGAGTACAAGATGGAGAGTACAGGGCGATGGATGAATGTTTCTGTTTCGCTTATGATGAAAGAATGTAATGTGCGACTAAACGATGGTCTGAGAGTCTGTTGTGTTCCTTAGTGGTATGTGTGGGATGATGACACTGGACAAAAACCAGGGTGAAATAGATTGTCACCAGACTAAACCTGGGATGGAACTAATACGTAGCGAGTTCGTAATTGGATTGTGGGTGTCCAACCTGACTTGGCTTCCTTGATCTACTTCTTCCTTCTATATCTTTGACGTGACCAACCAAACTGGACAAGACTGGATTGACAATGCACAGGTTCTGGGTAGTCACTTTGATCCGGAATAAAGATGAAGAATGATGTGCAAATGATGGAAGTGAAAACAATAAAAACGCAAAAATGAAATGACAAGGAACAGGGGAGAAATGGATAGTGAGTAACTCCCCCTGAGGAACTATAAATGATGACCTCCTGAGCATTGCAATCCGGTAGAGGGGGAGGAACGACGAAGGACGAATAAAAACCTGTAGTATGATCAGGGGGCCAGATAGGCAGCTTTGAATCAAACAGGACCAAGGAATCTCGGCAAAGAGAAGACAAAATAGAAGGGGAAAAAATGAAACCAGATTGACCAATTGGGTGGTGACTGAAAATGTCCTGTTGTGAGGACAACAGGATGGAATCACCCGAGGCAGACGGTGGGATTGATGGATGGGAAGACAAGACTAAGATGAAGGGGGAAGGGTCAGCAGACACAGACGATAGAGAAGGGGAAAGACCTGGTAGGACAGGTCCGGCCATTGGACAGTCATCTGGCACGGCAGGTAATGATATGAATATGGGCAATGGCCCAGATACGACTGGTGATGAGGGTAAAGAAGGAGAGCAGTTAGTAGAGATGGACAAGGAAGGGGCGACAATGACATCCAACAAGGTGGGTTTGAGTAATGGAGGGGAATCTGACATGGCAGATGACGATACGAGTTGGGGTGACAGCCTGGATACAGATGGTGACAATGGTGATGATAATGATGGAGACAATGATGACAAAAGAACTGATCTGGATATGACAGGTAATGATGATAAAGAAGTGTCAGTGAAAACAGGGGACAAAGGAAAAGAAATGGGGTCCACTATGGTGGCCTGCTTGAACACTGAGATGATGGGTGGCAGTGATGCTGCAACCACATGACGTTCCTGGAAAGTCTGTAATACCCTTGCCAGGTACTTCCTGTACACTATCTGTTCAGGGTCCTCTAGGCGAACTGGATATGGCTCTCATCCGACCAGGCTGAACACATCTGGGTCGACATCCATGATGGCATCTCTAGCCAGGATGGATACCAACAGGATGGTGTGGCTGAGTGCACCTGTGTCCGTGGTGGCTGTGCAGCCAAACTGGAATGATGACATGGTGGGGGAATGGGCTGCAATGAAGCTGGGAGGGTGAAAGGTGATGATTTTGGTGGTGGATATGATGCCAATGACTGTGTGAAGCAGGCCAGTGATGGAATGTGGACACTCAGTGCAGGTACAGGATCCGGAAATGCATTGACAATGGTTGGATATGGTGGTAAGGATGGGATGTTGCGAATGCGAGATCATGATAGAAGGAATGTGGCCACATCCATAACATCAGATAGTGGGTAAATGTCCTCCAGATGGATGTCCAGTCGGATGATCTCGAGGCAATTCTGGATCTGGATCTCAATGTCCTGGGGGAACCTGGTGATAAACAATCAATCCTGGTCTAGATCAGACAGCTTCTGGGATGATACAAGTGGATTGGTGACTTTGAGGAACTGCCTGTAATATGCCCCGAGGTCGTCAAGAGAGTGCATCTGCTTCAATCTAAACTCCTGCACAATGGACACAAGGTCAGATCAACTATAGTTATGCAGATCTTCACATCCCAGGTAATTCTTCTTGACTGCTACTGCGAATGCATCCCAATCCAGAACCGGATCTGATGCTTCTGGGAGGTACTCCCAGAGTTTGGCATCATCAAGGTCAGCATAGTAGATGGTGAGCTTGATCTTCTGTGCATGGTCATATCCGAGGGCATCTCCGAGTGCTGAAATGTTGTAAAGGAATCTGATCCGGGTAGTTGTCGTGGTCTGCTGGTGTCAAATCGAGGGGCTTCAGGGGTGTCCTGGCAGGGTCGGATAAGGGTCGTCAGCATGCTGATGTAATGGTCCGAGGGTGCCAATTGGGTCAATGGTGCTGGCACTCCAAATGTGGAATGACCAGATGTGTGAGAATAACCCAGAAAGGAATCAATGATGACAAAATGAAAGATGATGAAACAGCAAATGAGTGAGCTAGGGGTTGATGAGAAGCAACAGGGATGGGATAAACAAAGGACTGAAAAAAAAAAGGATTGATTTGGAAAAAATATGAAGAGGGCTAGGCCATAAACCGTCCCTCAGGCTCTGTGTTCCACTGTACAACACCGTCCCTCGCGGTGGGCTCCAGTTGTAAAACACTAATCCTTTCCAAATGGATAAGAATTGAATAAAGGGTGTGAGTATAGACTCGACCCAAGGGAGGGGGACAGGAGACACAGGAGGCAAGAGGGAACAGGTGACCAGTGGCCAGAGCCCAGTTCACACAGACAGAAAGTGGAGGGGAAAAAAGATGTATTCTGAAGTGTGGTACACCCGTTTTATAGTCCCAGGAATACCTGTAGACTTCTATCTATGAGATCTAACTAATCTGGATCCAAATGGCACCCAGCAGATATATAAGCTAAAAGAATCCAGTCTGGGTGAATGGATCTGGCACCAGATTGATGCAGTCTGGGCCTGGAACAAATGGCTGGATTGTACAGATGGATATGGATGGATGATGGATACTATGGATGCTTGAACGGACCTTTTTAATGGACAGAAAGGGGGGTTTACAACTGTAGGAGGATTCAACCTCCTACAGTGCTTTTTGCCTTTCTTAGAGGTGGACTTCTTCTTTCGTCCTTCCTTCTTGACTTCTTCTTCAGCCTTCTGTCAGGCTTGGGCTCAGAGGAGGGACATTTCGGGGATTGAAGGCAAGTTGTGGGTGATGGGGTCATACTTGTACCACCCGACCCAATTGGTATACCGCTTTTTAAACAAAAAGCTGGTGTTGTCTTGGTCATAGAACAAAGTGGCAGGGGGGTCACTTTTGAATAGAAGTCTTTGAGAGCTAGTAAAGAAACAGTTTAGGCTCAGTTTCAAGTAGGAAGTACTGGACTATCATTATCTACCAACCTAGTAAAGAAACAGTCTAGGCTATAGCCAGGATAGTTAGTTGGAGATGAATAGTAATTCTAAGTAGGGAGTCTCACCTCAGTCTCAAGTAGGAAGTACTGGACTGAGGTGTGACGACTGGACTCCACTGAACTAAAGTCTGAGATTATGTAATCTATCCTTGTCATACCCTTATGGAAAAAACTAAATAATTATAACAGTCACCATAGGTGGTGTGTTTTGGCTCCTTCTTTTTCTCCATGCTGGATGGGGATGCACCAGATATTCTAAGTACTATGGCGGGGAACGAATCAGAGGATTGAGGGGACGACATGGTTAGAGGCTATTGAGGAAATTGAGGAGGAAAATGTTGGCCTCAGAGAACCCGCAATCTAAAGCTCAGTAATTGGTGAGGGTTAGAGGACGATAGTGGTACACTTTGTTGAGGGGCTGGGTGAGTTCTTGGATGGCTCGACGAGCCTTGAACGTCACTGGTTGGTAATGAAGGTCTCCAACCTCTGGTAGGAAGGCTGGTAAGGGGATGTCATTGGGGTCAATTGAAACCCTTAACCCTGGTGAAGGAGTTTGGGGTCTAGGAGGGACCAGTGAGGGAGAATGGTGTGCTCAAAGGGAGTGGCAACTGGCAAGTGTTAATGGAGTAGGTATTTGCTGGTATCGGTGACCTGAATGAGTTATGCCAATGGAAGAGCGAGTAATGGAAATGATGGGCGCAGTGTGTCTATCGAAGGTTCCCCTTACGGGCTTCCAACAACTCAGTAAAAGGCAGAAATGGGAACTAGGGTGAGTGAAAAGCTCAGCGACCTAGGCAGGCTATAAGCAAAGTGGGTGGGAGGCAGGGTTGTAAAGTATGACAGCGCCTAGAGTATGCTTGGTATTATATCAGGAACTCAAGAGACACCAGAGAAGATCTGATGTAGAAATAAGAAGAAATGATGAATACCAAGCATGAGAAATAAGTACAGCATATCAACAGGTTTATATACATATAGTAAGGATTTAGGGTAGATGTGGGAAGGATGAGTAATACGCTGACTGATGCTCACTAATCGGTGATGTCATGATAAGTCATGGGCTTGGCGATGACATAGGGTTGCTAATGATGTCATCGAATGTTCTGGAAAGTTTGTGAAAGAATGTGATAAGATAAGATAAAATGAAAGTTCTGTCACTGTTCTACAGTAGTATACAGTAGTTTACTTATTATAGTATATTACATCAGCTGTACTTACATTTGGACTCAGTTGTCTGAGTTCAAATCATCTCTTGATCTACTACCACAACCTTGTGTGAACATATCAACCAATCACTTGTGCTTATGTAAGTCCTACTAGCCTAACCTCTGTAGCTTGTAGTGTGCCTGTTCAACAATACTGACCACACAGCTGACTTACATTAGATACTTTATATCTATCTCCTTTTGGCTATTTCCCTTTTGGAGCCTATTTCCTGAATTTTATACTTATTCTCCTTTTGGTATGTTTTTGTCCCTCTAGAGATAACTTACTTTACTTCAGAGTTGTTTGAGATTGTGCTTGCACCTCCATCCACTTTATATTCACTCTCACATTACTTCCAGACTCTCCTCAGTTATTTCTGCTACTTCTTAGGCAGTGGCTGAGATGAGTCCTTGTTGCATTAGACTATTATTACTATTGGCTAGTGTAGTGGGCATCACTGCCCTTTTACTTAGAATTTTAACATGTATTATCACTTTTTATATGGTAGAGCCTCAGGGCCATGAAATCTTTCCCACTAACCTTCTCACTTCCATATTTGGGTTGAGATACAAGTGCCTTTGGTCCCATACTATATGTAGCTTCAGATTGCTCTGGACTCACTAGTTAAATACAAGTTGTTTTAGCCTGTCCAGTAATAGCTAAACTCTGGATTGCTCCAGACTCATTAGCTGTACCTATCTGGACTTTGGATTTTTGTCAGGTTATAAGCCCTGCTGGCACACTCTAACTAAAATAACTCAACCTGCACATCCCTTAGTGCATCTCAGATATGCATCCTGTCACCTCAGTTACCTGCCACCATCAGAAAACAAATTTATAACCCTGTCATATCATCTGACATGATATCAGATAGTATCTGAAGTGACAAAATACCAATCAGACCTGAAACCTTTCTACTATGGAAGGTGAAAGTCACTCAAAAGCCCCAAACCAACAAGGTTTATAAAGTTGTTTCCAGCATAGACATCAAATCTGTCCTCAGAAATGGCAGAGCAACAGCTTTGGATATTCATGACTAGCAGAAATATATGTATGTCAGACAAAGTTCATACCTATTGGGCCAATGTCTTCAAGACTAAAGCTTAGACCAAGGTGGCTGAGTCTTTAAAAGGAAGCAGCTAGTTGACAGTAGGGTGTTGCCTAGCAAGCTGGATAAAACAAAAGAAAAATCAAAAAAATAGTTACTGTGCATTTGGACCTCTCAATTAGGAATGATAGTGACATTTGTGTAAAATCTGGTTATGAGCTGATGGATTTGGAATCCTGTACTACTGTCATATCTGTCCCAACCCCTGTCAACTCTGGCCTCTAAACCCCTACTCCGGACCTCCCCACTTGGACTTCATCTTTTCATATCAGACTCCATTCTCCAAGTATTGGACTTCCCTCACTTTTCTTATTTAGTATTCCCTTTATACTTTCAACCCTCCATTCCCTAGTTATGACCCTTAGCCTCATCCCTTCAACCCTTCACCACACCATATATTCTCACTACGTATGTTCCCTGTCTCCATATGCTTCCCTTTTACTTGACGTACCTTACCATATGGTCCTTCATTCCTCTGTCCGAACTCCAGACTGGACTTCAGTATATAAAGCTCCTATATTCCGCTTCTGTACCTCAGTACAAATATCAAACTAGTCACCTCCTGTCCCTTGTCCGACTCCCCTCTCTCCTACCCCCTACTTCCCTCCTACGAAATACGAGAACAGAGCCTAGGCAAGGGTGCGACATATAAGTCCTGCACCAACGTCCTCCTAGGTACCCCCTTGCTGCTCTGAACTCCATTCGTCCCCTCACAAACTTTGTATACTAACCCTTGGACCTCTGATCGGACTTGGGTCCAGAGGACCCAGACTGGACAACTACTACACCTGTAAATCTGAATGGACTCTGTCATACTGGTATGAGAACAGTAGGTGTAAATAACTCATTAACCATGCTCAAGGGAGAAATCCCCATAGCTGGCACTGAGCCTATAGCTGAGTTCTTGGAGTGCATCAAGGAGGACTTCCCAATTCATATGATTAACCAGGTGCTGAATAATTTAATAGAATCTGGTATGTCTAAAGGGAGGTCTCTTTAGAGCTCAGTACCAGATAATAAACATAGCATGCTTAATTCCCTTTTTAAGAATGATTTGGCTAACCTTAACCTTAACAAAATCCCTACACAAGAAATGATCAGTGGAGGAGAGTTCATGGTGGACATTGCCATTCTCTTCTCCTCAGGTAAAACAAAAAAAGATAATACCATTAAAGCACTTATTGATAATGGTTCTGTCATACCTTCATCAATTACAAATGGTGCACCAAAAATAATGTTGATATGATCCCTCTTGTTTAGCAGATTCAAGTTTTTAATGCTGATAGCACTCTGGGCAAGGCTAGAAAGGTAACTCACCAGGTTGAGCTCATCACAGCCCTGCAGGATTATTATGAGAAAATCAATGCTTTTATTGTTGAGCTGGGCTTGAATCAATGATTATAGCTACAACTGGCTTGCCTACTGTAACTCTACCATTGACTGAGTAGAAAAGGAAATTGACTTTGTTTGTTGTATAGCAGATTGTGGCAACTGGAAGACCTTTATGCACTGGATGGTCTCCATTCATGCCATCAAAGAGAGCCTTTGGAAAAATGTCCCTCTGGCATATTATGATTTTCTTGATATTTTTTCAGAGCAGGAATCCAATTGCATGCCATTATGGAAGCACTGGGATCATGCCATCAATCTCAAGCCCAACTTCATTCCAAGAAAGGAGAGAGTTATTCTGCTATCTGTTAAAGCCAGATCTCTGGAAGGTAACTTCAGGAAGTCTGGAATTCAGATATCAGGAATCTAGAAAGATATCAGGATCAAACCCACAAGCAATAAGACAATGCTTGAAGGAAAGTCTAATGTGACTTGACTCAAGGACAGAGAATGAGAAGGATAAGAATACCAAGCATGAGGACTACTTTATAGGACGAGTGCTACTTATATATAGTATCTAGCCCTAAGCCCTGAATTTAGATGAGCCCTATATCCTGGTGTGATGATGGACATAGATCAAAATGGAATTGTAAATATGATATAATAAATAAGTGAGAATAGAATGATGTCATGGTGATATCAATAGGCCAGACCATGATATACAGTGAGGTGCAAAACTGTTACAATGTTTGGTACTTTTGGAGTGTATGTGATGTAGTATCTGAGGGTGTGGGAATTTAATTTAGGTTTGGTGGGGGTATGAGAACCACTAACCCCTGGCTACAAATGTTGTCCCTGAGTTATGTGACCATGTGTGAATGCTGTGGAGATATACCCATTTTAATCCACATATGTCATTGTAACAGTTTTGCACCTTTCATATTAAATAGGGTATTTGGCAAATATCAGTACTTGGTATGACCTCCTTTGGCCTTAAGCACTGCCTCAACCCTCCTAGGCATGCTTTCAATCAATTTCTGA
>JBBPKT010000468.1:0-18855 GCA_038089395.1 Pulveroboletus frians | reverse complement strand
GGAGAGGAAAGAAAGTATACTGCACGACGCACGATGAGCATTACGATAGCACTGCATTACGAATGAGAGATAGATAATAGGCATGTGATGGGCCCTGGGGGACGCGCTGCAATCAAGGGAACGACAAGTAACGGAAGACAGAAAAGTAACTCGTAATCATGAATAACGTACAACACACAGAGTTGCGACAGGGAATGAGGACGTACAGCCACAGCACGAACGATGATGCATCGTTCAGACTCACAATGTCCAGGACAACGAGGAAGACGCGCCCTTACCCGATCCCCAACCCCGCCCTCGCCGCTGTAGATGCCGTACACGCAACTCGGTGAGTGGTTCGGACATGGGTCGAGAGTGGGGTAGGGGTGGTCTGAAGTTCGGGTCCGGGTCGGACAGCGTCCGGCGTCTGGACGATGCCTGGCTGGGCGGGAGGCTCAGCCCGAGCATCCCGTACACCTCGCGTTGTGCCTCTTCAAGTGCCCACGCATCGGACGTCGGCGAGCTACTGCTGTACATCGGATCAATCGGTTTACCTGCAGATATCAAGATAGAATAAAAGTGTCATGTTTGTCAAATCCGGAATCATATCATATTTGGGAAGAGTCGTACCTGTCGGGGAGGAAAATGCAGTAGACCGTAGCGACAGCGGTTTCACCAGTAGACGCGGGACGGGGGGAATACCTTCCAGCGCGGGAGACGTCGGTTGTGTAGCGCTGCTAGATGAACGCGTCAATCGGTACTTGCCGCGGGACCGTAGACCAGCCTGGGACAGACGAATGCTTGACTTGCGCACGGCCGAGATACGCGTCGACCGTTTGCTGCTTCCAGCCAACGATTGTGTCTCACCATGTATCCTGGCATCGCTTGAGGCAAACGCGGTCCCGGACATGCGATCGTTCAGCGTGTCGTAATCTTGAGCAATGCCCTCCGCATGCTTCCATGCCTCGTCCCGTTCCGTTTGGAGCGCGCCGACCTGCTCCTGCAGCCGTTCCTTCTCCGCCATCTGTCGGACGAATAACCCGTTGATCTTCCTCACTGCCATCGCGAGTGCACTGGCGTTGTGTACGTCACGCAAACTCTTAAGCTGCGCCATCCTGAGGACGGTGTTGTGCATCTTGTCCGCGAGGCGATCGAGCGCTAATGACACTTCCGCGAGCTCTTCCATCGTACGGGAGACCGTTGGGGCATCGTTCATTTCCACACCTTCGATGTGGCCCGCCAGAACACCCATGAGCGTCCACCGTCTCCGCACCAGTTCCTTGTATTGTGCCTTGACATCCGTGTGCTGCAACTCCAGACGGTGCACCTCGTCCTCAATCTCCCCATCCAGAATTTCAGGCCTCAACAACCGGAGGGACGAACCCTCCGACGCCTGCTGGATTGCCCGCGATACCATCTCCTGGAGCTGCGCCGACGTAAACGTCCATTGTGCCGCCTCCAGCGTAAGTCCGCGCCATTTTGGCGGCGGCGAGTGAAACTTGGGAGGAGACTTTGAAACAGCAGACTGGAGCTTACGCCATAGCGATCCTGGGCTTCCAGTAGGGTTACCACTTGCCACGGAAGATGTAGAACCGTTTCGGCCTTGAATGTTACGAACAAGCGAGGAAAGGGTTTGTCCTGCTCTACTCGGTTTTCGTGGCCCGATGGGGAGAGGGGGTCGAGCTCTTCCGCTCTTCCGCACCAAACTGGATGCCACGGGAGAATTGGAAGCCTCTCGGCGATGCTGACAATAGTGCTCAGGAGAGGATGTTCGCGACAAGGGGGGGGAAATGTTTCCAGGGTAGTCCTTTACTCTCTCTGATACTATCGTATGGTAGGGTGGAGGTGGGAGGGAAGGAGAGGTAGACACCCAATCATCCAGAGAGATGGCGGAAGGAGAAGAAATTGGGATCGGGGGGGTCGGTTGTAAGAATGGTTCGTTTAGCAAAGCTGATAGCGAGGGGGAGGGTAGGACTGATGGTCCCCCGAGAGACGAGGGCGGGTAAGAAAACGGAGAATTTGAAGAAGGGGGTGAATTGACAGCTGCAGCCGCCATAGGGGCTGATGAGTGTTGTGGATTCGTCGATTGCGACATCGTCATTACACCATCAGCCAATCCAGGCGAACCGAAGGGAGATCCACCGATCGAGTCAGGGAAAGGAACGGGAATCGATGATTTGTCCATGACGGAAGAAGGTGCTGTCGTTAGGCTGAACAAAGCATCAACGTTATCTGTGGTGAAAGATGGCGGGGATAAAGCCGGATGGGGTGCGAGGGCTTGAAGGGCTTGCCCTTCGGACAGGATGGAACTTGAGGACGAGATACGGGCAAGCGGACTAGGATGAAGAGCAGATCGGAATTCCACGGAATCCTGCGAGTCCATCGTGTCCGTCGTCAAGGGTTGAGATGTTTCATCTGGAATGCTTGCCTCGTCATTTAGCTGCGTGAGTGATGGTTTCGGCTCGACCTCTTTCGGTGGAGGAGTCTGTTGTCCGAGAAACGAAGTCGACCGGGACATGCGTGGTGCAACAGGACCGCTCCTGTTGTCCAGCTGCTGTCTCGCAGTCCTTACGCTAGAATACAGTATTCCTGACCTAAGCCCTACAGCTTTTATGCTCCGTGGACGTCTACGCCGTACTTGTTTCGCGGGTTCTGACGACCAAAGTGGCGAGGAAGTCATGGGGGTCTCCGGAAATGTTTGGTAGCCAGCGGATGAACTCGACTCCGGACTGACAGTGAGAACATAGTTGATCAGCTCGCCATAGTCATGCTCTGACGTCGTTGCTGATGGCATGCCATAGTTTTGGTTGGAAGCGGGGATGCCGCCCATGAGTGAGTTATCCCGGGCTGTGAAGAAGTGCTTAGATCCAAATGCAGAACGGGACAAGAAACCTATCATACAGCGCTTTCGAATAGTATTTGATCGACCAACCCTGTGTTTCCGTTGTCCACGACTTGTGCCGCTACGCCTAGATGGTGGTACAACATTTGAGGAGCTTGAGCCCGAGTTGGGAGTCGTACTCGCCCCGAAGGGTCCAAGTGACATGATATCAAATTCGTCCAAACCGTGGACATCAGACTCTTCCTGTGGCGAATGCTGTGTCGTTTCCTGGGAATCAACTAACAACGGCGCCTCGACAAGAGTTTTAGGCACACCACCACCTTGAACAGCTCTTGTGCTTGCCGGTACGGGACCCGCCCTCCGTAGCGATGCCGTAACGGGAAAAAGAGAAGGTGAAACCTTTGTTGATATAGATGGTACTGATGAAAGAATTTCCTGCATGAACGATGTTCGTTGTGGAACAACAGAACTGGTCACTGGCTCGGGAGATGCGAAGTGGGAATCGGAGATGGGATATTCCGATTCCGTGCTCGACCCGGACTTGATAGGCGAGGGATGGCTTGATTTTGGTGGTGCTGATGCCACGGGTACTGGGGGCACTGGAGGAATCGGCGATGTTCTCCTCGAGGATAGGAAACTGACTTCGCGACGGGGCAGCGTCGCAGAGTCCTTGCGTACAACCCCACTGCGATGGCGCGAGTTGCGGTATTCAGCTGATGAAAGCACAAACGAGGCACCGATCAACGCATGTGGAAGAGAAGTCCCAGAGATTACGGATTCCGACGATGAAGGCGAAGGTGGGTCAGAAGAGGCATGATTGGTATTTGCAGTTGGAACAGCCGAATTTCCTATCTGAACGTTGGGCATAATAAGACCAGCGCCTGGTATCAAAATGGGCGCGGGTATCGACTTCTTGCAAGGAGCAACACCCTGGGGGTAAAGTATTTATCGGGTTCCCGAACTCACAGTCGGGGTCTGCCACTTACGTCTTCTGAGGGAATAGGAGAAAGTTCAGACGGCGAGTTCGTGTGGGTCTCCTGCGTCAAGTTGTACGGGGCTGCTAGAGTGCTCTGGGAACGAGTGTGAACGGATTCTGTGGACTCACTCCCACTTCGGAGCAATTCATGGGGAAACCATTCTTCATTGGAACCCGAGAAGCGAACCTCCGCCAACCGTGAGCGCTGAGCGATGGAGGGAGAGGAAAACATTTCGTTGATGTTGAGTACCGGGGAAGAGATAAGAGATGCCGACTCCGAGAGTGACTTTTGGTGAGACGAGGATCTATTCGATTTGTTGCCCCTGCGTTTACCGTTCCATCGAATGAAGTTGGGGAGAGGCATCGTCCCGCTCTGCCAGGTTTATGCACTACAAAAGTTGATGTGAGCGGAAGATAGACGACAACCGAAGATCGCAGAGGAAGTAAAAGTGCCTGTGGAACCAGCGAGGGAGAGCGCCTGTATAAATATATGTCAGATATTCAGAGTGGCAGCGCTGGGCCTTGTATAGTATCGCAAGTCGAGCAGTTGAATGGCTCATCATCCATCAAAGTTCCGCAAGGACGCATAGCCTCGTGAGACTGGATCAAGACTATTTCTGGGTGTCTCGTAAGTGTCAGGGTAGTCGTCCGCAGTACCCACTGGGACAATGAACGGGACCATTTGGTCGGCTAGTCACTGTCATGATAGTGACAGCGGATGATCACTAGCGATGGGTCATTCAGCTCCTCTAGCAATGGGTCAACTCCTCAAGTCAATCCTATGCTCATGGCGGTCCTACTCATGCCAACACAGTCACGAAAGCCGTGCCCTCGCTTTCACCCAGGATCAAGTGTCGGCCAAACTGCCCCGTGCAACATAGAGTGTGCTGCATCGAAAACAGCTCAGCTCAGGCAGCACTCCTGGACGGTGGGGGACCAGGACAAGGAGTCTAGCTGTTACCAGATTCCGACCAAATCCACTCGCTGATCTGAGGTGCGCGTGTAACCTGACCAAACCATCTTCTGCTCCATCCAGCTTCCGATCACCGTACTTATACCCATTCTCCAACAATCCGTGACAGTCTGGTACAGAATCCTTGGTCCACCCAGGTGAGTACCACATGTTCCTCCAACCTAGTAGTCATAAGGAGACTAACATGCAAAATTAGCACTCACAAGGTCGGTACGAAGCAACTTCGTGTATGCTGCTCTGCAGTGAGCCCTGCGACCAGTCAGCCGGTTGCTAACAGCTTCTCATTGTATGTATCAGAAATCACCTCAATAAGGCTATCAACTGCTGACACGCAGGTGCTGCAGCCCATTGATAGTAGCGGAAGCCGGTGACTTGAACAACTAAAGCACAGCACGAATTACTCAATACTCATCTGAAACATCTCCCAACACTCGCAGACTTGTCCATATGACAAGACCCGGTTCTCATCATACCATGTCTGCAGGTCACTTGGCACGGAACTTGGTAACAACCAGTCTTGGCCAGTCCCCGCCCTCCCAGGACAAATAGCAACCACCTCAGACGAGTTAAACGGTGCCTGTCCGCAGATCTCCGTGCGGACCCGCAGAGAAAGTCCGTGTGGATGGCAGGGTGCTTATCTGTTGCACCATCACAGGCACTGATATGGCCGAGTTTGATTGGTCTTGTAACGTTTTCCCGCCGTGCAGTTTCTGAAGTTTCTGAGGTTAACCTACTGGTGCAGTCTCACCAGACGCCTTGGTTAGGATAGGATATTCGCATGTAGAGGCTGATTGCAGATTGAATAGGTCACACATGTGCACGACCCACGACTCATCTCGAATTACTATACATAAGGAGAAGAGCTTCAGTTCCATGTAACACGTTCCACTACGTTCACCATATAGGGATGAATGATTATGCGATCATAAGGAACCCGTGCTGTCACTCGTGATGATGGTGGCTTTGATTTCGGTCCCCTGCCGCAGACCCTGCAGATGCAAGAAAATTTTATTCCACCGCCACTTCGGGTCCCTTCAAGTTACCGTCAGGATCACCTCGCATAGGTTGTAACAACACCCAGTGAGGCAAAACCTGTGCGTGAATCGACAAGTTGATTTTCAGGGCCATGAAGCCACCAACCGACACTCGGTAGAAACCAAAAAAAAAAAAACCTTTAGCGGAGTCGCCGCGGGAAGGGTCCAAGGTTCGTGTTGAGCCCCGCGATTGGTATAGTCTGCTGTCATACTGTCCAGTGGTTAGAACACCCACTGATCTGCATAAACTTAGCAAACATACTATGCCCCAATGAGTTTGAGAACATGTTCACATCCACCTTGGGACTTCGGGTAAGTTGTGGAGTAAATTAGAATTGGCCCAAGAAGGTATATTTTCTTGAATATGAATTAATTTATTTGGGAAGCTGCCACAGCTCCAGTATGTTCTTTGTAATTCTCCCCCCTGCACATAGCCTAGTATTTAAACCCATGATTGATTCCTAGTTCAAGTGTTGACAGCAACTATGACTAATTCACTTCTTGACCACATGAATTTGGATGGCTCTCCTATCTTGAGTCCTCAACTTCTCTCTGGTAGTATTACTCCAACCTTTCAACCCCTGGCCCTTGATAAATACACTCAGAACTCTGGTAATAGTGAGGTCATATCAAATGGTGTAACTTTACAGTTTGAGAGTTAGTCCAAGGTTGGCCATCTGTGATAGCTGACCATATACATAAGTAGTAGATTCATATTTATCAAATATTAGATGTGACCATGCATTTCATCTAAAGTACTTCTGACAAGAGGTATGAAATGCTATTGCAGTTACAAACCTATTTTAGTAAATGGCTCCATAGCCTACATTAAATATGTTGTCAGACATGCTTATGGAAAAACCTCAAACCAGTTACAGCACCTGGCTGATTTGCACTATTAATGTGCAGTTGTCCAAGTCCAACTAGCAACTGCCATTATTTTTGCAAACAGCTGTAATTAGTAGGCACAGCCAAGATTAGTACAAGACAAAAGGAAGGAAATAAGGTTGAACTGATGACACCACGCCAGGAGATGACGACGACAATTGACCAGTGACTGATCATCCCTGCACAAGCACTATCAGTTACCGAAGATACACAGGATCCAAACCACGGGTGCCATCCTGATTTCGCCACCTACCAGTAGAACGGTCACTTGTAGGTCTCGCCTGCATTAGGACATCGGATCTTGGATTAGACTGGTTGCAATGCAGGTCACTTTAGTCGATTACACTGTATTTTAGTGTCCACATTACGCACCATGCCACATCGAGCGATCACAGGATTGACCCGAAGAGCAATGCGGCAGAGCACGGTGTCTGATCAGGAGCCGGTATGCACGTAGAGAAGGGGGTATGACTGTATCGCGAGGTGGTGATGTTGGGTATAAAAATACATCTAATCGAGGGGGAGGTGATGGGGTTTATGAACGTACGCTACGGATCAAGTGTAGAGATGCTTCATGCGGTGAAAAAAAGGGATGAAATGCGAGCCAAGGATAGCCTTGTCTCTTTGAACAACGAACTAAAGTAAGGAACGGATGTCCAAAGTGCCAGTGAAGACTCCGCTCCGGGTGATCATAGTGATTTGTAAGGAGATGATGCAATGCGACAATGCCTGATAAATAGTTCACGCTGTGCCGACCATGAGCTAGCTGCGTCAGCAATAATATATCGAAAGCAGGGATCAAAACGAGTGGAACTGTAGGATGAGGTATGCACGTTAGCAGAAGCACACCACACCGCGTTGATCGTCTCACTAAAGGAGTGACAGGTTTTTTAGGTATGTCGAAACGGCTGGAGCTTTTCCAAAACTTCATTCATGCTCTGCTTGGGATCAAAGTTTGGATCAAGTGGGCCATCCGTAGATGGAGACTGAATCAACGGATCAACCAATACCAAGTTCGATACGGCCGAAATACGACGAAGGGCTTTAGAAGCGCGTCTTTCTTCTTTTGACTTCTGTCGGTCCGTGCGCGGGGCCCCGTCTATCCGCTTGGGGGTTATTGATCGGGATGGCGCTGTCGACGGAGTGGACTCTGAAGCTGAATGGATTGAAAGTGACGGTGCGGCGTTTGGCGTGTCTGAGCGAACGTCCGGAGTAGAGGTCCTCGCCGCTACGGTGGCGTTCGTACCTTGCCCCTCAGACGCCATTTGATATATCCTAGATCCGTTATGTTGGGGGGGTGCCATGGGGTTCGACAATGGTCCCCGAATGGGATCAGATGCATAGCTGTCCTGAGTGCTAAGCGAAGAACGTGCAAGGTTAGCGGCAGCGTCAATGTCACTAGCAGCACCGTTATGTATGACGAGCCACCGGAGCCCCTCGATCTCTCTCGTCCTCTTTCGAATGTTACGCTCGAGCTTTTCAATCGTCCTCCGCATCGTTGCACGATCATCCTCATAGCGCTTGGTGATGGTGACGATGTACTCCTGTAGCTGAGCATTCTTTCTGCGTTGTTGGGCAAGGGTCTCTCGTAGTTCATCAGTGGTTCCGTCGGGCGTGACGTCCGAGTTCGCCCTGGCAGAGCGTGGAGGGGGCGGATGGGCCAATCTGGGCACCACATAACCAGGGGCTGGAAGGTTGGACGTGACGGATAACGTGTTGGCCCTGGGTCGCGGAAATGCCACGCGACTAGGCGAGGGAATAGGAGCCGAACGGGGACCTAAACCACTAGAATTACTAGAATTATGAGGTGGCGAGGGTAATGGGAGTGAGGGCGGTGGGCCGCTTGACACGTTTGCCACGCAGGTCGCTGAAGGCTTGGGCTTCATGCGGGAACACTTGGGGGAGGCGGGTGCAAGTCTAAAGCTAGACGTGGAATAAGTCGAGTCGTTGGCTCTGGATGTGTCGGTGTCGCTACCAGAAAAGCTAGCAGTGCGATAACGAGTGCTTCGTCGTTCATCGTGAGAAGAAAAGTCGCTGTAGAGTGATGGAGTACTACCACCGTCTACTGCAAGAGGTGACGGGCGCTTGGACGAACTTCTCGACCCTTGTGACGACAGAGACACTAACTCGCTTGAGTAGCGGGCTCCCTTTTCCGTCAATACTACTGGTCGGGGAGGAATTATGGTCGACGGGGGTATTGGAAATTGCAGAGGCGGACCCGATGAAGTTGAAACAGTTGGAGTGAGCTCACCGCTCATTTTCGGGACGTCCCCTAGGCGTGGGCTCGATGGAGATTGAGGTATTCTGACCTTATCAGGGAAGGTGAACAGATCAGAAAAATCTTCCTCATATCCGTTCTGCGCGGCAGGTGAATAAGGAACGTGCAAGGGCCGAGGGGTGGCTGAACGACTCTGTATGCCCGAGTGGTGAGAGTCGATGGACGGCGCTCTTATCTCAGGGACAGGTGGGGACAGTATAATTGGGGATGGTATGGGCGGAGACGGAGGAGCCGACTTCTGTGCCGTAGGATAACGAATCCTGCTACCTCTAGATGGCGAACGCGAAGGAGTGAAATGAGCCACAAGCTTGGACCCAAAGGATGGAGGATGTGCATCTGCCGACGAAAGCTCGGAAGGGGAGGGCAACGGTGGCTCCGAAGGAAAACCGTTCATTGCAGGGGTGATCATGAGCACTGCATGTCTACAGAACAGGGAGTCAATTTTATGTAGGCCAAAAGACCAGAGGCGCGCAATCGTTGACCATTTTGGGGAGTAGACTAGAAGGTGTGAAGCGTCATTCCAGACAAGCTTCTAGTTCAGGGCTCCCGCCATGTACGACACGTCCATTAAGAAGAACAAGTCGGCACTCACCCGTTCCCAAAAGAGCGACGAACAGTGTTCACAGGAGGGACCGAGTGAATCGTAGTAACAGATTTTCTCGGCATCGGCGTAGTAGGCGCTGCGGGCGGTTCTGGCTTTTTACGACCCAAGAAAGGGAGCATGGACCGCCGACTCGGAGCTTTTGTCCCTGCAGATTTCCCCGCTGGGGAGAGGTTCGGGCTAGATCCAGTGTCAGCACCTGTGCGCAAAGAGTGACGGGACCCATGGGCGGAACGAAAGAGCTCAGAGAGATCTGGTGCCTTGGTCCGGGCACGTTGTGCATTGCCAGGTGGGGTGGCCGAGGTACCCATCGTTTTCGGCTCTGATTTCCGACAACGCGAAGCTTTTGGGGTTGGGACGATGCGTCAAGTCAACGACGCAGAGCGCCCCAGAGGTCCTGGGGGAGAAGAAGATGTCAATGGAGAAAACGAAGGGACTGCGGCAGAGCGTAGCACGCTCTTCGCGTAGGGGCTACGCTAAGCGATTTTAGTAAATATGCGGCGTCAAAATCTGTTACGGACCTGCAAGCCGAATCACGTACCGACTGCCCCCCCAAAGGGAAGAGAGCGCTAGAGGGCGGTAAGGAGGATGGAAGGAGGTGCGGATGAGAGGGGAGTATGTACCAGCGATGGATGAGGGATATGGAGGAGCATACCCATACCGTATGTCCTTTGTAATGGCAGACAGTACACAGCTTCCTGTGTCGAATGAGGAGGGCCCACATCTCCCGATACGCGGAGTGTCCCCAGGCCTCAGGTTCACCGTCGCTTAAACGGCGACGTCCGGTCTTCTCCTCAGAAATGATGACCACATGCTCCAACGGAGAGGATAACAATAATAACAGATGGAGGAAAATAGTAGTCCTTTTGCACGACTGCACCCCCACGCACGTACATAAAGTATCATTCATGTGGTCTTCGATTAAAGCTTGGTTTTAATATTGTGGCAGAATGGAGCTATAGTAATCCCGCGTGACCATCTTTACTGATTCAGCCCCCATTTTAAGTTCGCCCAATCATATATCGACCCAGATGATGCAGCCTTGACGACCAGACCTGGCCCGCCGTTTCTTGTGGACGATGGAACGAGCGCGGGGCAAATGGGTCTATCTAGCGCTGGAGTGACAGTGTCATGTCAGAAAGCCGACGCAAGCCAAACTAGACCGTCATCCGTACCTCGCGCGGCGGCGTTATCAAACAGGTTTCTACTGATTGGGAAATTAGTTATTGGTCCGTACTCTTGTAAGCATTACCATAAAACGTACCCGTTGCCAAGCAGAAAATATTCGTCCTCCTCTAAATCAATTAAAGTATAGCGGAGCGCAGGGTGAATCTCCAAAAGCTGAAGAAGAATGAAAACCAAGGAGAGGGCAAGAAAGGAATACAAGCTTACCCCCTCTAGTAGACTCACGACAACAGGGCTAAGGCCTTTGAATCTGAAATACTTTTCGTCGAGTTGGTCTACTCGCTGGACCCATGCAACATATGCATGCACAGCATCCGCACCATTGAACAGCACCTGCAAGTCTCAGATCAGACATGGAACAGCTTTTCGACCATTGTGGGCAACGTACCTCGTGATTATCCGACTCCAATTCGAAAAGAATGCATCCGAGTCCCCACCAATCAACTGGCGGGCCGTAACGCTTCCTACGATGGGCTGGCATGCCCTCGTTCCGCAGTACCTCCGGAGCCATATACGGCGGAGTACCCAAGAAGTCGATCGCGTACTTGATATCTGGATGGAGAGGCTCGCCATGGGGTTCCAACCAAGAAAGCCCGAAATCGATGATTCGAACGTTCTCGCGGGAATCGATCAGGATGTTTTCGACTTTTATGTCGCGATGAATGATCCCCATCTCGTGCAGGGATGCGATGCCAAGAGCCTGTCATGGCTTAGAATGACGATTGGTGACAAGTAACAAGTGTACGTACCATCTGTGCCATCCACCGACGCGCATGGAGTTTGCACCTCTCCGGGTCAACGGATAAGTATGTACCGAGGTCCATAGTCATAAGTTCCTGGGTTTGATATTGAGCTGGATGAGCAGATAGGAGGAGTCTACGGCTTACCATGGCGAAGAAAACGGTGGTGTCATGCAGCATGGATCTGCACAATTCCATGATAAATTGTCGGCCCCGTTCTCCCCTTTGCGACTTCACGATACGTCTGAAAACCTTGAGCTCCGTTCGGACGGGTCCCTGAATACCTGGGTTGTGCAGAGGCTGGAAAGCCTTGAGACACAGTAGCCGGCCTGTGCTCTGATCTCTTGCCGCCCATGCCGCTGCGAATCCTCCACTCTGTATGCAATACAGAAGATCAAAGGGCCCGTAGACAGGGAAGCAGGAGTTGGAGGGTGCGAAGTTGAATCGACCAGGGATGAGTTCCGGGGATATATCTTGGGTCAAAGCGCTGTCGTCGTCCATGTCGTCATAAAAGCCGCTGGCCGGGGGCGGTCTGGTCAGGAGGGGCCATTGGGAATCGTCCGTCGGGGGCTCAGCATCGTTGAAGTGGCTAGTTGGCGCGTTACTAGATTTGATAAGTGCCACGCCAACTGTGGCTCGTTTTGCGAGTGGAGAATAAGGGCTAAGCGGACGTGAAGGGATTGATAACTTGGAAGTGACGGGATTTGCGGCCCAGAGATAAGATCGCATTTTAAGGAGGAGAGTATGGGGTAGGAATTGGGTCAGGAAGGTACGACACACCACCAGCTGGGGCGATTCGAGCCTGCATTAAATAGCGTCCATGCAGGTCGAGCGAGGTGGGGACGAGAACAATGGTCACTTGGGTGTCACATCTTCGGCATCGACTGTGGACGTCGCTGCGGAATGCTAGGTTACTAGGGGACCGTCCACAAGCTTGAACGCGCCGAACCACATGAACTGCGACTAACCGCAAACAGATGATGGACCAGTGGGTGGTCGACAGCTGTGGTACGCTGCCTGCCAATCCTGGAAAGTATTCAGTTTAGCCTGTAGGGCGTCAAGCGTCCACCATCGGGAATACGAGTCCACATACCTCATCGTGTCGCGTTGACTCGCGTCGGCATTCACCGGGCCGGCAAACGACATGTTAACCCTAACCCTAACATTACTAGTCACCCTCCCCGATGTCCACCGCGCCACTGGCAACCCCGCACACGCCGAGCCTGCGTCGCTCTACCGAGAGTTATGGCGAACGGGCGCTACGAAAGTTTAAGGAAGAGCCCCTCGTCCCCATTGGTGAGCATCGCCGTTCTCTCCCGAGTCGTTTGTGAGATCGTTCTCTTAGGTGTGCTCGCGACGGTCGGTGCATTTACCATGGCCGTGATCAAGCTCAGACGACGCGAGTCTCGCTCACTTAACCAATGGATGCGTGTACGGGTCGCTGCCCAGGCGTTCACGATCGCTGCTGTCTGCGCATACTGCTGGCGTCCGGGCACGAAACAGGAACTAGCCGGGCAGACCGCTGAAGACCTTCAACTAAAACGGGATCATCAGTTTGACAAGGAAAGAAGGGAATTTCGGGATCGTCTCAAGGTCGCCGAAGCAGAGTGGAGGGAAACACAGGACATCACGGGAGGTGCTAAAAAGTGACCCCTTTGATTGTAACATCACAAGCTGGATAGACGGATGGATTACTCTCTACCCCGCGTCGAAAGCCGGTTTGTTTCTTGCTGTCACTAGCCTGAGTGACGCTTTGACGACGACGGTAGGTGTTTATGGATCTCCTCTCCCCTGCACCTCATCCTCCTGCTCTACTGCGAGTCGCGAGCCACCGTACAACTGGTTGACAATGGCACACCGACGAAGCGCCTCCAGCTCCCTGATAGCCTCGTTGAACGCCAGTGAGAGTTTGATCGGATCGTCTTCAGTCTGTGGAGCGCTCAGTACCCTCGCACCGCCCGTCCGCGACGGATCGGTGCGCACCTGCAAGCTACGAAAGTTCTCCCTGGTCCTCCGCAAGAAGTAATTACGGAAGTTGTAAGAACTGAACGACCTTGCTACCCGAAGCGTAGAGCTGTAGAGACTGAGAATGGCTCGCGGCGATGGTGGGGAAGCCATGGTGTACTGAGTAGGAGGAGGCGTAAGAAGGCATAAAAAGGGTAACGCCCAGTCGGGAAGAAACGTGTGCGCGAAACACTCCAAGATATTCTAGATATCATGCCTAACTGGCGTCCCCCTCCAATACTCGCTTTAAAATCGGCGCAACCTGCTTGCGAGTTGCTGCTGTGTTTTTCTGAGTGTAGACCCGTCCGACGAGGCCCACGCAGAATGGCGATGCCGCAGCAACGGATTCCTCTTCGTCACTGCTCCCCCGCGCAACCTCGTCCTCATCCCCGTCCCTTGCCATGTGACTACCGAAACCACAACGCTTGAAACCGGCCCTCTTGACCCGAAGAACATCGCTGGCCTCAAATCCATCGAAAAGAAGCTGCGGAAGCCTTGGTCCGCACACATTCTCATCTACCACCCACATCAACTCCCGTTTGGCCTTGCCGTGCTTGCTCTTGTAGTGGGTGAGCACACCAAGAATCGAAAGCCGACGTTCTTTGATCCATTCTTGTGTAGCAGCAATCGTGGAGGTCGGCGATGGCGAGAAGAAGGATAAAAGGGGTAGTGGGACGGCAGCCAAGCCCACCTTTATCGAACACGGAGTGTCTCCAGCGATGGACGGGGAGAGATTGAAATCGTATTCCTTGTAGTCCCGCCGGAGTAAATCTCGGTTGTTGAGATGAGATACTGCGAATTTTTTAGCGCTGAGCGTGGCTGAGAGGGATTGGATCCATGGATGATCAGGGACATGTTGAGGGCTGTCCTCGGTTCGCTCAATCAAGTGTTCTGAAGACGACACGTTGACTCGAGAGAGAAGCCATGCAGATGCTTCGTAATCCACTTCGACGGCCTTTCCACCTTTCCGTAGACCATGCGTGTCGATCACGATTGCGCTCAGCAGGAGCGCAGCCAGTTCCGAAGGTATTTGGGGCGTTGGGTATGACATGATCACTCTTGTGACGAGTGATGCGCAACTCCCTACCGGTTCAATTATCCTAGGCGAGGCCGTGTCAGAATACTTTCCCTCGTCTTCGTGGTGGTCAATTATCGCCGTCACCCGCGACCCCTCGAGTGCGTAAGCGGGATGAAGACTATTATGGTCCACCAAAGCAAAGTTCGTGGACAAATTCGGTTGGGGTAAATCTTCCGGGCAGAGAAGTTCTTGGAGATCCTCCTGGATTGACACTAATTGCAGCGCGTAGAGATTTTCCGCCCTCAGCACGAAGTCCTCGCGGATGGTCGTGATAAGGGCGATCGCCTTTGTATCCGTAGTTGGCATACGAGACAGAAACCACGCAAGACCGATCGAGCTCGCGAGACTGTCTAGATCTGGGCGCAAGCACAGATCATCAACCCCGACGTAACTCTGATGTGACAGAGTGGGACGTACCTCCAGCCTCGTTTCCCACAACCACCGTCCAACCATCCCCATTTTCTTCAAGAAAGCGTTTCTTTTGTTCCGACAGGTAATCTGAGAGACTAGATGCGGTTGTCATTGTTCTTCGCGAGAGGTGGACAATAGATCTGGGGTATTTGAGTACGCCAAGATGGGTATACGGGGTCAAGGGTGCTTTTGCAGTGGACGGTGACAAATGACGAGTCAGTCTGCAGTTGTCAACGTGTTCTCCAGTGGTTGTCGTGCGAGGTACTCGGCTACCCTGGCTAGGGACCAGTTTGGGGGCTAGATTGTCCAAGCAACGAGATACTTTCCATGTACACTGGCTGGTAGTTTTCGCTAGCAGATTGCGTTCATCAATCGAGAGCGACCGATGGAAAGTGAGCACATTCAAGTGGCTCGTTCTCATGGCCAACACAAACAAGCAAAGTTCCCCACGCGGCAGCCCCTGAGGTCACTCCATACTAGCCAATCAATGTCTTTCGATATTCTGCGATATACTCCACGACGAGAGGCTAGTCAGACGGTCGACCTAGTTCGACTTGTAGCTCAGTGCCTCCTCTACGAATTCAGCCTTTCCAAACACCTCCTTCACTTTCGGGTGCGCAGTAACCCTCTCGTAGTGAGCAAATATGTTCGGGTATTGTGCCCTCTCCGCAGCCCCACAGGTGATCCTTCCAGCTTGCTGGCTCACAGCCGCGATCGCAATGTCGGCGAGTGTCATCACATCGGATATCAAATAGCCAGAGGTGCTCGCAGCGAGATGATCATCGAGGAACTTGAGTCCAGGAGCCTGCCTCTGGAGGGTGATATCATGCAACTACGATGAACGACGTTCAGTCTGCTGAGAACACAGGTTGGGATGATGGCACGTACTTCCTTGCTGTAAGGACCAAGATATCCTTTGACGAGTGCCAACGTCTCGTAACTGAACGCTGCGATCTCCGACTCGCCAAAGTGAACCCACTGGTCGACGAGAGCGGCTTCATTGGCATCCTTTCCGAGCAATCCGGATTCAGGTGCAAGGGAGGACACTAGGTTACCATCACTGGTTAGCTCGTGTGGGACAGTGAGCTACGTGTAACGTGCCATGACGTGCGATAGGAGCGCCCTCGAACAACTTGAATCCCTTGTTGTCTTCGAACGCTGGGACCTTTCCCAAGGGGAATTTGCTGAGGTATTCTGGTGATTTGTTAGTCACCCGGAATTCCACTGGCGGCATATCGATCTCAAGGCCTGCTACAGCCGCAGCCCCGAGAATCTGTTCAAAGGTACCCCATTCAGTCTACCGGTCTCCCCATGGAAGTGCACACAACGTACGACTTTGGTTTGACGCTGAATCGCGATTCCCCACAAAGTTCCGATTGGTGCCATGTTGTAGGTGTTGTGAAGTTTCGAGTTTTCTGTGTCTTGATTGTGTTCCGATGACTTTTGCCTCGACGTGTAATTCGTGTTTTATAGTCGTCTTTGAAGTCATACGGCGTCAAATCCTTCAGTAGCCCACTACGGCGCAGCGCATGGGCGGTCGGTGGCACTTCCGCAGTTACTAAGCTGGAGCCACTGTGCTTGCTGCATCCACGGTGGTCTAGAGACTGGTTTATAAGCATTGATACTTTGTAAGTTCCAGGAGACGCGGGGGAAGTACTGCGGGGGAAGTGTTTTTTCCGGACTAACTGCGGGCTACTCACGAAGCAGGAGACCGGTGACATGCACGCGTCGTTAACGGTACCGACAAACGATACTGGCTGACTCACAATAGCGACATCAATGTTCAGCGCTTCAGCACTAAGCTAAATGTCCAACCAAACCCGATTACTAAAGTTCAGTCAGAACGGATTTGGTAAAGGCGTTTAGGTTAGCACTAAACTTGACTGACGGTGACAGCCCTTATAATCGACACTGAAGAAAAGCGCACGCAGCACAAACAAAGTATCCAACGAAGCGGGAATTTTCTCAAATGGAAGTATCAAGGTCTTGACTCACCGAGAATACCTCTGATCGCGGAAGCAATCGCAAAGCCCACTTTTCGTCCGAGTTCAGCTGGTAGCTGTTGATAACATTCATCCGAGATAGCTGCGCAGTTCCCCGTGCCTTGGGATGCATAGGATAAATTGTTTGTACGCCCACGGAAACGGATGGAACGGATAGCTGTTCATCATATTCGCAGTAACCAAGGAGAAGCGGGTCTGCAGCCCGCTCGCGTTTACCATGTTCGCGCCATCCACTCGCGCCGATTCTACCTCTCGATGTGTACAGATGATCCTGCACCACAGCAGATTGAACGCAAGTCATGATTTTGTGGTTACAAGTCGCCGTCGACGTATGGAAGGAGGTAGAGCATGCATTCCCCTGTGAGAATGTTCAGTCGGCCTGTCATCGCTTCGTCAATCTGTACCCCTGAGCCAACAACTCCCAGATGAAGATGGATGGATTGGTGCCAGTGGTTGCGAACCGAAACCTGTCGTGCAGCTCAACTCGGCCAAGCCGATCGGGCTCCGCCACAGTAGAGTGCCGATGACACATGCGATTATGAAAGGTGTGATCGTCAAGGAGAAGGTGAGGAGAATGCAAAGGATGATCCTCGATCGACTCTCGTAATGCCTAGGCATGGAGGACATTGATCATCTTCCTATATGCGAAAGATAACAGATGAAAGTTCACCCACGAAACATCTTTTTACCGAAGATGGTCACCATCGTTTTGAATCGTTCAGAAGGTGCCAGTGAAAAGTGAGCGAGTGAGTGACAAACGCACTCGTCCGAAAGGCATCCATGCCAAGTATGAGGGTAATTCATTAGCAGTGTTAGAAATCACCTTTTCACAGCCGAATGGAAGGAGAGAACTCCTCGGTGTCAAGCTGGTCAGGCCGATTGAACTAACGAGGTGTATATCTTGCGTGTTAAACATATCAAGGAACAGATTCCGGCAAGTCGATTTGTCAAGTAACAGGCGTCGATATGCGAACCTGTAATGACAGTGAGCTGGAGTAGTCTCATGCAAACGTGTTAACCACGGTCGAAAGCGAACAAATCGAGCCGTATAAATTCAAGTAGCTGACCACGTGATACTCAGCACTGCAGGTCACTTTGTTCTCTAGCCAATTAATCGTTCTGTTTTGCTACATTCTGCGACATAATCATGGACATCACCACCGCACAACGAGGCACTGAGTTAGGCTAGTTATGCAGCCTCAGCCCTGTAGCTTATCGCCTCTTCTACGAACTCGGCTTTTCCGAATACCTCCTTCATTTTTGGGTGAGCAGCAACCCTCTCGTAGTGAGCAAATATGTTCGGGTATTGTGCCCTCTCCGCAGCTCCACAGGTGATCCTTCCAGCATGCTGGGTCACGGACGCGATCGCAATGTCGGCGAGTGTCATCACATCGGATATCAAATAGCCAGAGGTGCTCGCAGCAAGATGATCGTCGAGGAACTTGAGTTTAAGAGCCTGCCTGCGGAGGATGGTGTCATGCAACTACGATGAACGACGTTCAGTTTACTCAAAACGCGGGGCGGGACGAGATGTACCTCTTTACTGTAAGGACCAAGGTTTCCTTTGGCAAGTGCCGAGACCACGGAGTTGAACATGGCAATCTCCGACTCGCCAAAGTGAACCCACTGGTCGACGAGAGCGGCTTCATTGGCATCCTTTCCGAGCAATCCGGACTCGGGTGCAAGGGAGGACACTAGTTTATATCAACTGGTTAGCTGGTGTAAGACGATGAGCTACGTGTGACGTGCCATAATGTGCGATAGGAGCGCCCTCAAACAATTTGAATCCCTTGTTGTCTTCGAACGCTGGGACCTTTCCCAAGGGGAATTTACTGAGGTACTCGGGTGATTTGTTAGTCACTT
>JBBPKT010000467.1:0-18882 GCA_038089395.1 Pulveroboletus frians | reverse complement strand
AAGGTAGCGTCTACAGCACCGCGGGAGTCGCTCAT
Organism: Pulveroboletus frians; assembly: GCA_038089395.1. Taxonomy (NCBI): domain Eukaryota; kingdom Fungi; phylum Basidiomycota; class Agaricomycetes; order Boletales; family Boletaceae; genus Pulveroboletus; species Pulveroboletus frians. The sequence continues at coordinate 18,847 of JBBPKT010000467.1, read as the reverse complement.
TCGCGTCTGACTTCCGATCCGTCGCAGTCAGTGGCCCGTTTTGCAACACCTTTTCTCAAATGGTCGACGTGTGTGGGGTAACATCGCCCGATCCTACAGACGCGCCATGTCTCAGCCGATGATCATCTTGTATGACGTTCCCTCCAGCATACCACACCCCTGGGCACCCAACATCTGGCGAATAAGGTACGCCCATCCCCCCCTTCCGATCCCGAATCCGTTCATTATCGTTTTCAGACTGATCCTCAACTATAAACGGCTTCCCTATCGTACCTGCTGGGTCGAGTTCCCAGATATCGAACGCACCCTACGCGCCATCGGCGCACCGCCCACCTCTATCCGCCCAGACGGCCAACCCGTCTACGCCCTCCCCGCCATCTTTGATCCGATTCATGCTTCGAGTATATACCCCGACCCATCCGGCGCGTTCTCGCGACCACGCCCCGTCGTGCTCACCCACCCAAACACGATCGCAGAGCACCTCGAACACGCCTACCCCGCACGTCCAGTCATCCCAGAGGGCACACGCGCACTCCAATTCCTCTTCGTGCACTACATCACCGACGTCTTCGTCCAGCCCCTGTTGCACATCATGATCCCGCTCAGTCACCAGCGTTTACCCCCGCACGTACAGCGCTATTTTCCGTTCGATGGGGTCGGTCACGGGCATGACAGGCACAGTGCTGCTGTGCCGCATACAGCGCGAGAGGCACAGTGGGCTGCGGTACGGGGCCAATTCGCGTTTCTGGCGAGCATGCTCGACAAGAACGCGGGTGATGGTGATGGCGTCGTCGTGATGGGCCATGAGCTCACGTACGCCGACTTTGCCATATGTTCCATTCTGATTTGGATCGAAAAAATTGCACCGCACGAGGGATGGGCGAGAGTCAGAGATTGGGACGGGGGACGATGGCGGAGGTTGTGGGAGAGATGCGAGGGATACATGGATGTGTTTTGATAGGCTCACTCGAGAGCGTCATGTGGAGGAAAGGAAAAAGGCATTTTGGATCCCAGAGATCTTGATTCATGACGCCCGTCAGTTCCATTTGTCTCTTTCACGTCACTATTAGAGTAGAAAGGTACATCAGAGTCTCGTATTGAATACTAGTTACTCGGTGGTGGAGAGCATCAGCTAACATAGTCCGGGGGATGTTTCCGAAAGCACACGACTGGTTTCTAGATTCCACATCAAGGAGCGCGGACGGTCCTTCATAGCCGTGGCTCGAAAGCTGGTCGATCTCATCTACGTTGTCATAATCACCGGTTAAGGAGAGTGCTCGAGGATTCATGAAGCAAAGAATGACAAGGGAGCCTCCGACTCTCCCGTCTCTCCATGCAATCGCACAGCTTTTATGGGCTTTTTGATCTCCGGTGGACCGCTTGCAGCGGGTGGCATATAAACCCTCAGGGCTTCGTAGACCTAATACGTCACGCACTGGGAGCATGAGCATTCACAGACAAGGCAAGCTAGCGCACGAATAAATTGAATCGTGTTCGCTCAGTGACCAGATCGTCAACGAATCACTGCAAGTGTCTTGAACAAAACTTGGGTGGCAAACATGTCCCACCTCGTGGCCGTCAATGCAACTCGGTTTCCTACTCGGGGTTCTCCTGGGAGATCATGGTGACGCCGATATCCAAAGGAAGCCCGCCATCGATGCCAACACGCAGATTCGACTGTCGCACCGGACTAGCACGATAAGAGAGCGGGGTCCCATCGGCAGCTTGAACACGGCAACGTTTCTTTTGCAGGGCAGGATCCGAAAGTCGTCCTGGGAACGCAACGCGTCTTCTCGTGCATTCGATCCACACTTGGCCGACGGGTCCCACCCAAGAAGCGTGCGCGCCATCGATGCCAGCACGCGGGTTCGTCACCAGACTAGCGCGATGATAGAACGGCCATGACCAGCTTGAGCACACCTTCTAGTGTCACCTTTGATCCACACTTGGCCCGACGGGTCAAACCCAAATCGGAAAGACGGTCACTTGAATAAAGGCGGCATCGGGAATCTGTCGTAAAGCCTCGCTGTCTGTCGAGGCAACAAGGCGAAAGCGAGCACACGACAGCCGATAACAGCCAACCTGGCAGCCACGCTCCCTCGGCGATAGCGATAAGGAAGCGCCATCTTACACGCAACCGTAACGCGCCACACACTTGCCGTCATTCCGCCCTGACCTAGAACAATGTGACTCGACGAGCGGCATGAGTCAACCACGTTCAGGGGTGGTGTTGGACGGGAAATCACACTCACTTGGTCGTCCACCGAGGGAGACTGCAACACCTGTCAAAAAGTGCACGACACGTCGTGGGTGGAATCATGAGAGGGTGAAAGGATGACCGTGGTCATCGATGACAACGGTCACTCAAAACTAGACGCCCGGGGTACGATACATACCGACATGGGTTCAGTCTTGGCCAGCACCTAAACTGTAAACACGACACCCCGTTTGGACATGGCAACTCCTTGGGTGCGATCGCACTGTCGATATTGCCACGATGATCGAGACCCGTCTATAGGACATTTTGACTTGGCGTGGTCCATAGGGAGCAGTTGAAGGTGATATGGGCGCTGTATGAGGTAAAGCCCGAACCTCATATTTGCCAGATGACGCTCAAAAGGTGAGGAGAAACGAACGAGTTAGTGATAGTCGCAATGAGATGGCGTCAGACGAGAACAATGTCGTGAAACGATGGCGCCCTGTTCGTCTTCTATTTGTCAGTATTTGCTCCAACGAAGGTGTGACAATGAAAACGATTCATTTCTACACCCATCCTACAATCTACACAATCTTGGCTACTCAAGCCTTGTCGTAGGCGGGAGTGTCGCCGTACAACAAATGCAATAACTGGGCTGGGTACCGATCACCATCCAACACGGCCTCCTCAGCAACGGCTCGCACTCTCTGGACCACCTCCGGAGGAAGCGTCACATAAGCAGCTGCCAAGTTTTCTTCCAGATACTGTTCATGCAAATGTTCATCCAGACGCAAACGGTTCTGCTTTTACACCCACCTTGATTTTCTTTGTTCCAGGAATAGGGATGACGTCCTCCCCTTGCGCAAGGAGCCATGCGAGTGCCACTTGCCCTGCCGTCGCATTGAGTGCTTTGCCAATGTTTTGCAACTCTTCTGCTAGGTTCAAGATCTTGGGAAAGTTTTCCTTCGAGTACCTGCATTATCGATTAAAATCTTTTTTGACCGACTCAACCTGCTGTGAAACTAACCTTGGAACAGAGCGCCTAAAATCTCCTTCCTCAAAATCGTCGAGCGATTTCTATCAAGTAATCCCGATCAGTACGCTGGCAAAGTTAAACGGTCTCAGGTACTCACGTATTTGCCAGTCAGTAAACCTCTTCCAAGTGGCGAGTAAGCAATGATCTTGATGCCCAACTCTCTTGCAGTCTTCATGACGTCATTTCTCTCTAGGTCGAGCTCAAAAGGCGAATACTCGAGCTGGACTGCGCTGATTGGGTGAATGGCATTTGCGCGGCGTATAGTGCTGGGGCTGCATTCTGACAGACCGAGGTATTTGATCTTGCCCTGCCTATGCGGGAATAAGATCAAGGATATCCACAGCTGCACAGTAGTACACACTCGACGAGCTTGGCCATGGCACCAACCGACACCTATACACAAGGATGTGTGAAGCAGCCATTTAAGAAACTGATGTTCAATATGCGTGCACTCTACTACTTACTTCGATAGGCACCTCGGGGTCAGGACTGTTTTTCCAAGGGTTAGCGTGACTGCCACTGCGAGAGGGATGCATGGACCCAGGAAGAACGAGACTGACCGATGAAGATAGAAAAGATCGACATAGTCCACTCCCAAGAGCTGGAGAGACCGGTTGAGTGATTGCTCTACATTCTGGGCGGATCCGTCTACGCCATTCTTTGTCGGCCTGTCACGGACGATGCCGCATTTTGTCGCCAGGAAAATCTGATCACGTTTACCAGTCTTCTTGAACCTGAGAGGTGATCGCGGTTTGGTTAGCACGGATGCGTAGGACATCGTGAACACGCACCATTTTCCAATCAGTTCCTCACTGTCACCATAGATATTGGCGGTATCCCAGAACGTGCACCCATTTTCAAAAGCCGCATCGAGGACCTGTCATCATATCGATCGGGATGAACGATCAGCAGCGTTGAGATGAGCAACCAACCTTCAATCTCTCCTCATCTGGCTCAGTGCTCCCATAGAAAGCAGAGATACCCATGGCGCCAAAGCCGATGGCAGACACAGGTGTGTTGTCCTTGCCGATCTTGCGTGTAGGGTAAACCATCGTGTACAGCGTAGGTCAGATTCTGAGCGAGGACTGTGGGCGTGTGCTTGCAAGGTCGCTGCGAGATGACGCGGACCCCGCGCCATCACCGAGGGTTATATAGTGGGAGCGATAGGCCATCAAGCCATCGTGTCTGGCCGCCGAGTCAGTGTGAATGCTGCTGACACAAATGCCATTACGCGCCCGACAGAGATTACTTCTGGCAGAACGATTTAGAGATGCATCCCAACATATCACTGATAATCCCATTTCAGAATACATCCTGCTCTTTCCTCTCGACTCTCAACCGTCCAGCTCTGTCACGACATCCTTTGGCCTGCTGATATCGACCTTTGAACCTAGACGGGCCGGCCATCGTCCTAGGCAGATTGGAGAGTATTCTTGGAATGTCCACGTGGCAACATGCCGAGCCGACAAGCTTCGTAAGAGGAGCTCTTGCTAAGGCGGCATTACTCAGAAGAAGAGTATCAGTCAGACAAGCCTCATACAGTCACCGTCATTACAATATCAGTGGGTGTTCCAAACATTTTTTGTACTGCAGTTTGCTTCCGTAACTCACATTCCATTCCCCGTCCACAGGGGGTATCAAAAGGATGGGTTGTAAGTAGGAATTCACATTACTTGAAGCGCTTGAGTGTCTTTTCAAGCGCCCCAGTGTATAAGTGCTTGCATGTCAAGTTGCCGAGTGTCCAAGTGAGTTGAGCGCAGTAACGTTGCTGATGGCCACTACTAACGGGTGGTTGGAACCGGTTAAAGAACTGATGACCGTCCTACTGATTAGGCTACCAATGTCGATCTGCATGCACCGCACCCCCCTTTCCACGTCCCCGTATATCGACGTTCCCGCATAGTACACTTCACTGGAAGTATCCTATGACGTAGCGTCCTCGACCTCCCGCCTATACTCAAGACGCTCGACCGCTTGCAAGATGCGCAAAAGTGCATAGATGAACCCAGGAGGCCTAATATTGTAGCATTACATGTTCAAGCCAGTGAACTACAGCTATACATAAGTAGGTACTAGTGTCCGCAAATGTCCGCTAACAAGGATACAGGTGCAATAAAAACGATACAAGTCAAGTGATTAGTGATTAGTGCAAGGCATGGAGAATTAATATATAAAAGCATGGGAACGGCAGATCTACTCGCTCTCCTCGGCATCAGCAATTTCGATCAGAGTATACCAGCGTTTCGAGGGATGGTCATCTGTAGGTATCTCTTCATGTCGCTCTTCTGTGGGGTGTGGATGAATGATGTGTACTCTGGTCAAGTCACCTGCTCACCTGTGATGCGCGCGGCCAACGTGTGCGAATCATCCATGGGGCCGGTTTCCCCATCACGATCGCTTTCAGCGAGGTTCACCTCAGCTATTGCGAAAGCAGATTGATCCCTCCTCAGGACATTGTCATTCGCTGAAACACATCAGTTAGAGCGCACTTTTTTTCAGCTGTGACGGACGTACAGATATCAAATCCAGAGACACCAACATCTTCGCCTAGGTCACGCCTCGCAGGGGATATGCTGCGATCGATGGCTGCAGTTTAACTTGAGCATCAGCGTTTCGAACGGTGGGGGCCATTCGCATCACGTACCGGCGGCCTGCGCCAATGACGTCCATGTCAAGAGGACGAACAACACAACAAAGAAGATGTTCGAAAGTGTGAGTCTCAATCGAAGGGACATGATGACAAGATGCGAGATGATAACGGGAGTGGGTGGTATCGTTCATCTAGAGGTCTCCCCTCGAATTTAAACCCTTGCGCTGACGTATAGGATTGCAGTGAAGTAGGTACATTGACTCCCCCTGACGCTCTCTCTGGATCACGGGGACTTGGCGCGCGGCGTGCCGGAACCGCAATGACGGCCGTTAGCATCCCGAACCTCTTCATATCAGCTATTCAGGTACGTTGATATGCCTGTTACCACATCAGCAACGCGCACTCCTTTAGATTCCCTATGCACACCGGACGTGATCGATTGATCTTGGACCAGAGAGACTTTGCAGCTCTGCTATGCATCATCGCGCATGCTACACCGTGTGAGGTGCACCAAAAAGGATGATTTCTGGACAGGACGGAGAGAACGTTCTGAGAGGTGGATGACTTCGTTCACAGTGACAGTTGTCAGGTGGAGGACAAAGCTGGACAAAACCAGGACGCAGGCTGTGTCGAACGGAGTGGTAGTACGATACATTGGTCGTGACTACATCATTTTCCCACGCATATGTGGCCAGTGCACGTCGAGTCGGAACCAGTCAGTTGTATGATTCACTTTTTGACCGTTTCCAAGGTAAGTTTTGTGGTGTCCATCTCGTGCGCCCTCGACGTGCTATACGTGCGCGGCCCTTCGGCACCATGTACCCGCCCGCGCGCGAACACCACACGAACGGCGTACGGCGCGAGCGTTGGGCAGTGACACCAGGGGATACCGATCGCCGTGTAGCTGGGCAGAAGTGCCAAGGCGGCGGGATGGCACAGATGGCACGGCGAACAGCCCACTAAGCCATGCCTCACGGCATGCAGCCGCATCGATAACGTAGGTTACAGGCAGAGCCACGGTCGTACTAGGAACCAAAGCAGTGCATGACCACTGAACGCGAGGAAGGGCCCGCGTCAGGAGAACTCGTCCAGACATGAACGCGTTTCAGGCACAAACAAATCGAGTAGCGCAGGGGTACTTACTCGATGGTAATACCATATATATCGTTATGCCTAATGTCATGATAACTTCAGCTAGTCCCCAAGTTATCTTATCCTAGGTACGGATCCGGTATTATGAGCTCACAGGGACGATCCATTATGAAGCTGTGTTCGGACTTCCCGCGCAAATTTGGGGGCGTTCGGACGTATCATATGTGCAAGCGTTTCACCCTGCGAGCAGACATCGCGGTTTCTTTCTTGGTCTCCCGGGTAATGCCGATCACACTGGCAAAAGCCGAATAGTAGGTGGAAATTTAAAATAGGAACACGCCAATTGGTGAAGATTGCAGTGAATGCTACAACCGCGAACCTTTCATTCAAGCAGAATTACGTTTTGCATCCACCTCCTACATTTCATCAGTAAGCATACAGGCAAGTCTTGCGCAGTGGAGGTGTTTTTTTAATATCGAGTCCAGATTCCGATTCGGTCCCAGCAACATGTTGACAGCGGGCACATACCTTTCCCTCGTCGAGCGAGAAATGAAATACACAGCCATTCTATGGTTGCTACGGGGGTGACACCTATCGTGGATGCCGATCGACGCTTGCTGAGGGGTACGACTGCCTCGTCTCGACCTCGTGCTTGTGTTTCTTGTTTCTTGCTATGCCTCGTGCACAGGTATTATGCCCCCCCCCTCCCCCGAACGAGAGCACAAGCGTTGGTGTGAAAAAATTCAAAAGCACCGTTAATCTGTGGCTCAATCACTTACGTGCCTGGGCTAACCAATTCGCTACCTAGGTTCACCGGTGGCGATATGATGGGACTAAAGTTCCATGTTCGTGGCCGGATCCTAAGTAATTCTGCCACAATGGGCATTGTCGGCTGCCCTGTTTTAGATGCCCGCATGAACGGGTGTCGGCAAGTGTCGATGACTCGACACGGAAACAGTCATCTTGGCCCCGTATTTGGATGGGCTGAACGGTTCAGTTGAATCCCCGAGTAGTCTGTGAGTCAGCTCAAACGTCGGACTGATGGACTGCGTGATGAAGCGAGGCTGATGGGGCACCGCATACCGCCGGCTTCCGTTTGTAGGTCTAGGCGGCGCAGGGGCTTACAACACTGGCAAACACGCCATCGACATGCCATGCAAGCGAAGTATTCAAGCGACCATCTCGGTCGGACCATGCTGCTCCTTACTATCTGGAAATGGCAAGTACAGCCCAAGATTGATTTGGCATGAGTTACCGATGCCCCTTGAACAGTCATCGGCGACGTGGGATGTAGGCGAGGCGGAGCGGACGTTTGCGTTGTTCCGCGGTAGTTTGACAGCCCGACTGACCACCACCTGGATATGACGAGCAAACTGTCGGCCCCTCCATGTCTGCTGATCTTTAACACGTCATGGTCCTAAATATAACGTGGTTCGAGCAAAAAATGGATGAATGAGGTGTTGATGCAGGTCGTGGCACAAATCACGCTTCACGCTCTGAGGTGGAAGGTCGGTATTTCAGCGCCGCCGTATCAAGCATCGGATATTCACAATTTTCTTCATTCGGTCCTTCAACCTGTGCATCGGGTAGCATCAGGGAATAAGCACCCAGAATTGTTTGGTGCACACATGGTTTAATTCGTGACACGAAGAGCCATCGTTCGAAGCGCGATTTGAGACAGGATGTTAAGCAAGAGGAGCATATCATAAGAAATTCCATGTACGTTCTTAAATTACAGAAACGAAACATAACCAGTCACTCGATAACGCTAGCCATGCCAAAGGTACGAAGAGGGCGACATCATGGGGATGAATGTGTGTGCATGCAGGGGTTCTATAAGAGCGAGAGGATGTGCACACAATCAGGGCCACTCTGACGCGTCTTCTACTCGCTCAAATTAGACTGTACCACCCAACCTGCTCTCCATCGTCTGTACGATCAACAAGACCGCTTCCTACCATCTGACCTGTAACACCGCTCTCGGTGACTCGTGAGTTCACCTCTTGGAAAAACGTCACTCACTTTCCTCGTCGTTGGGCAGATAATTCCCCAATCCTGTGGGCATTGCTACGGCGTGGCGTTTCACAGCTAGTCGTAATTAGTTGTATTCCAACCCCTACCGAATTGGTGCCACTTACGTGCTGAGCGAACAACCCCCGCATTCACGGGCGCCACCGCCCGTCTCGAGAGGTCATCCCCTACCGTGATTCACACGCTGTCAGCGTGCGTTTGCCGCTTTTGATCATGGACGACATACCGACGTCAACAATGGCTGCATGATGCGTTCAGTATTGACGGACTAGCCATGCACTCGACTCACCGGCACCCTGGGCCACAGCCGACCACGAAAAGAGGATGATCGATGCGGCGAAGAAGATGGAGTTTAGCGCGAGCTGCATGACTGCAAGATATGGTATGGAAAGACACGCAAAAAAAAGACTTTCAGAAATCTGATAGCGGGGAAAGGTTGTTCTCTGCGTTGTCAATCCTTGCGCTTTTCAATCAAACAGTAAACCTCCGCACAGGTTTGGTAATGGCACCGTGAATTATGCTTCAACCAAGACGGTCGAACCGTCCTCGCGAGTGCAGTGGGCCGCGTACCTTATTCCCAGGTCGGTCACCCATCGCCCAAACTGACTTCGCCATCATTCATTACTCCTCCTTTACGATATCCACAAGGCGATGAATTCGAGACGGCCTTCAGGCCCAGCGGTTCCCGGGCATAGCCATGTTGATCGTTGATCGACTTGACAAACTTGGGTGGTTACACAATGCGAAAACGAGAGCGAATAAGTTGTCTACTGCATCATCGAAAGATATCACGTTTAGTCTTCATGTCCATTCATCCTATATGTCAATATCAGTAATAGGGAGGGGGGTTCACCGATAATTACCGCCCGGTGATCAGTCTGAATGCTCCCACTGCACCTATGCATATCGGAGCTATGGAAATACCGTTTGCTGGGCAACACCGAGCAGTGTGCCTAGGTGCGCTGCCGAGGAACACTGGATGGTTGGGCGCTGTCAAGCCGAATCGGTGGTACGGCGGCTTGATAACTGGGGAGATAGGAAGTCCATGACCTGCTGTGTTTGCTCGTCCTACAAATATTACGGAGAGCGGTTGGGGATGATCGACAAGGAGAAAGGGCGTCAGATTGTGGTGAAAAATGTAAACAAGTCAGACATCGGCTTCTGAAACAGTGGTCGATCGAGTTCGTATGCAAGTTCCGCATCGTGGGTCTCCCTCTCATCCAAACACAAATCTAGATGTTGGATGATAACAGGTAAGATCTTATAAAGGGACTGGGGTACGGGCCGGCTCTTTTGACGGGTGTTTGGACATGGAAAGATGCCAAGGTGAGGACAATTGGCAGTCCTGGGTCCTGGCCACGTGACGGCTAATTTGTTTGAGAGGCTTTTAAGCAGAGAAGCACATTACAAGGAAATTCCGAAGCATCTACCACGTGGGTTCTTAAATTACACAATCATTGATATGGGACAGTCACTCTACTAGTCCTACTGATTGTCGCCTCCCACTTTCGATACTCCAGATGGTCACCGTTGCGCGCCTCGTTGTCTCTTTCCTTGTCTGATGACAGAATGTCAAGGTCAGTCATGTCGAAAGATATGAAGAGGGGCAAAGTCATGGGGGCAAATATGTACAAATACAGGGCCCTCGCTTTCTACTCTTCGCTCAGAAAGTACATCTCATCATTCACTGGAGTGTCCGTGCGCCGAACGAGATTGCTCCTCGCCGCTTGGCCTATAACACCACACTTCGTCAGTCGGGAGCTCACCTGCAACTTACGCTACTTACGCGCCGAGAGATCGACCGCCGCATTCAATGGCGCCACTACCCGCCTCGGGAGGCCTACCGTGATTCGCACGCGATCAGCATGTGTTTGCCGCTTTCGATCATGGACGACGTACCAACGTCAACTATGGCTGCATGTCATGTTTAGCAACGACGTTCCGAGTGCGACTGGCGACGCATTCGACTCACCGGCACCTCGGGCCACGGCCGTCCACAGGAAGAGGGCGAAGAAGATCGAGTTTAGCGCAAGCTGCATGACTGCGAGGTACGATACGAAGAGACGTCAAACAAGACGTTCAGAGACTGATAGTGGGGAACGGTTCTCTCTTGCGTCGTCAATAAAAACATTGGCCCGCGCACAGGTTTGTCGATGTATACTTCCGCGAAGATGGTCTAACCGTCCTTGCGAGTGCACAGTCAGCTGCGCACCCTAGTCCCTAGTCGGTCACACGTCACCCAAACCGACCTCGCCACTACTTACCATTTACGACATTACAAGGCGATGCGTTCGAGATAGTCCTTCATGCCCAGCAGTCCACGGCCATAGCCATCTTGATCGACTTGACAAACTTGGGCAGTTGTGCAAACTTTGTCCACGTGGCGCCATCGAAAAATAAAGTATGATCACGAACTTTAATTTGAGCTATTCACGTTCATTCGTCCCATGAGCCAGTGAGTGGCCAACGCCAAGTAACATGATGGGTTCCCACAACGGGAGGTCAACCGTGAAGGCTGGCACAACAGCAATATCAATGTTTGGCACCCACCTCCTAGCGGGTGCACGACTTCGAGTCGAAACATGCTTAGTGAACCATCTACTAAGGTCAGTACCAAACATGGATGTAGCCATTATGTGATCGGGAGTACTCCCACCGTGCCCACATAGCACCAGCGGGACCGCGCCACCGCCCACTAATCAATAACAACACCGAACAGTGCACCCTAGATGCGCCCAACGCCAGATGGCTGTGCGCTCGCTGTGTCGAGCCACATTGTGGCAGCTTTGGCAAAGGGAGATAGGAGGACCATAACTAGCTAGGTTTGCTTGGCTCACAGATAACACTGTCAACGAGACTTCGCTACGGACGAAGAACAGTTGCGGAACTCAAATATGCGCTGATGAACTCGCAGAGCCAGCTGTGGAGGGTGAGTAAACGCCCCATTTTTAGAACATACAATCATTGGCGCATCGCAGCAGCCGATGGTGAAGATGGCAATGACACTGATGGTGACAGTGGCTGAAGTGGAGATCATAACACTCGCCAGAGGTGCAAAATGCCGAGACACAAAATGGGACGGTGGAGCAGTCATGTGGCTCATCAGGCATAAGCAGGGAATGACGTGATCCATTCACCTTGTAAACTCAATCTTTCTTGACTGTCGGGCTGAGGCCTCGGCGCCCCAACTATGGGCCATCTATTTGTTCGACAGGTAGCACTATACAAGCATGCACCGACACAAAGTCATAGCACTGTCTTGGGGATGGTGAAGGAGGATTAAGTGTACATTAGCCTGCAAATTATGTGAGCACTACGTTCACTATACGGTCGGACCGGGAAACGATTGTGGGAGTCTTCTGCTTTATACGGGTGTGGGTTATGCCTGTTCGCTTTGAAGCACCCAGAATCCTGCAATAGTTATGATTAGGAAAGGCGCCTGATGTGAGATTCAATCGACACGAGGACGGCGCACCTTGTCGTCGTGGTGAGCGTGTGAGTCGGAACTCCATAATACAAGGCTCGGAAGCACACGCCAAGGCGATCTCCAGAGTCTGAACGGACCCTGCACTACAGTCGAAGGTAGACGATTGCAGCTGGTGTGTTCCGTCAAGGGTGATATTCCCAAGGAACTCCTTCCGTGAAGGCAATGACGTTGGAAGTGCAGACGAAGCGAGAACTGCACCGCGCTCTCGATCCTCTAAACGCCAAAGGGTGAAGTAGGGGCTGTCCCCAATATACCCATATGCGCGCGCGGTAGGCCGCCCGTGCGCCTTGGGCGCGAACTCTACTTTGACGGTACAGTGCTCGAGGCCGTAGTCGCGAACGCGGTGCTGAAGGATGACTGTGCGCTGTGGGGTATGAGCGGGCATGGATGAATGGCCTGATTGTTTGGCACCAGTGAACATGGGGCGTACCTCTGAGTCCAACCGCACGACCGAACCGTTTGTCAGCGCATGATGAACATACGGCCCTTCCGTCGCCGCGACGAAATCGGGGTAATGTGTGGACGAAAGCGGCCATGATGGTGAGGACTCGTTTCGTGCGAGCCTCTCGAGGCCAATATAAGGGCTGCCAACGGATGCCTCGAGGTAGTTGACATGTGGCTGGGTGTTCAGTTGGATGACGAACAGGTTCCGAATGGTGAATGCGACGGATAGCGTGGCGAGTACGGTCAGCCAAAATGAGGGATCGAAGGAAAAATGCTTGGAAGATATCAAGGCGCGGGTCTTGGGCAAGCCCAGTAGCGTCTCCTCGTCTGGCGTAGGGACAGGGTCATACGAATGCGCGGGAGACCTCCGGAAAGAAGTGAACGAAAGGACCATGGTGAATACGCCTGCGAGTTGATGATGGATAGAATTAGAAAGAGTCCACGCGAGGTGCTAAAAGAGCTAAATTCATACCTTGCCAAGAGGTGATCGCAGCTAAATATAGAACAGCGTTCCGGTACTAGTGCGGTGATGCTTCGGCCTGTGCAGTGGCGAACGAGCGCATAGATCCGGGAGGTTAGGTTACCGTTGCTCAGCCCACCCAAGTAACGCATGACGAGACACTGCCTGTGCGAGTCAGATTAAGGGTGGATTTCGCACAAGAGCGGGACGAACGAACCCCGCCTTATCAACTCTTCACACCCTCTACATGGAGGTACAAAAGAAGTTTTCGTCCGTCTCCTGGGAGCTTACGCTCTGGTCGACTATCGCAGTCCTGTTTGCGATTTGGAGTGCAAATATCGTGAGGAACGTTTCTGGAAGTGAAGTGGACGTCGGAAAGAACCACAAACCAGACACGGATTACAGTTGGTCCAACGTCAAACCTCTCGGCCCAGATACAAACTCACCATGTTTCATCCACAGGCTGGATAGGAGATGACTATCCTGCATACTATCCAATGGAGGTTCGAGATACCATCATGTTCCCAGAAGATACGGTGCACTACCCCATCAACGGAGATGATGCATCACAGCAGTGGGAAACACAATTTCCACCACCTAGAGCAGGCTGGGTGTGTCTTGGTCCAGAGCGTCGTCCTTTTGCCTTGACCATGTACCACGAACTACACTGCCTTGGGCGTCTCCGGGTTGCTCTCGAGGAGGGTGCCAATCGGACATACGAAGCCCAGGTTGGGCATGTGCAGCATTGCCTGAACTACCTGCGGATGATGATACTCTGTCGGGCGGATCTCACCCTGGAGCCTGTGATAGATGCCAGTCTGTCTGTCGACCTAACGCAGCCACACTTGTGTAGGGATTGGGTTCAGGTGTACAACGAGGCATCGCGAAATGCGGAGGGGTGCAGGAAACCTAGAATATAGCCCTCGAGTGTAACTGAGACACCATCGTGGCACCAATACGCGTGTGAGCATGCTTAGTAAGCATCGTTATGGCAGTCATGCCTATAAAAGCAGCTGTGTAACGTCATCGCTTGGGCGCTCCGTCCAACCATACGTCTTCCGAGTCGACAAAATGTCAACAAACCTGACCTGACCGAGTCAGGCAAAAGGTTATGCCAGTCTCGACGTCTTTGATGATTTGAAATCGGACATTCAAGCTGTACAAATAAAGCCAAACATGGTGAGTCCGGCCCGTCGGATCATTGTTAAGACGCCACGTGAACAGCTGATCATCATCATGATGGATGAGTAAGCGAGCCTATTTCGCTAGCTACCGTTCATCAATAAGAGCAGGGGCTGCGCAGATTCTCAAAGTCAGTGCACTTTCGCCCTCCCATCATGAAAAATACCCTTTCTCATCAACCTGTCCAGCCATCTACTCCGCCATGGGCGCGGTGGAGTCTTATTCTGAATGCAGTCGTTTTTGCTGCCGTCCTACAGGTCGCAATGCGCTCAGTAATGCCACTCAGCTCTCCGTCGCACCCACCAGCGCAACCCGCACACCCTGAGTGTCAACCACCACTTCCATCATTTCTGGCAGCGACGCCCCCTTCCGGAACAGAGGAAACGTTGCAAAATGCACTCGGCCAACTGGACTCTCTCCTACAGCACGAATTCGATCAAGGCGGAATGGACAGTCTCAGTGTAGCCGTCGTCGCGTCTGAAGGTCCCCTCTACGAGGGTTTCTGGGGACGACTCAGAGCCAACGAATCGGACACTGAGAACTCCACCGTTGACAGACACTCTGTTTATAGACTCGCATCCATCTCAAAATTATTCACTGCAATCGAGACCCTCATCCTCCGTGATCGTGGGGTTCTGAGATTGTAAGTCAATTAATACCGCTCGTTGAAAGAAAAATTCATTCCCATTCATCCAAGGGACGATCCCATTTCATCCGTCTTTCCGGAGTTTCGGTACAACAAATATTACAGTCCCATTACCTGGCGTGCTCTGATGAGTCACATGTCGGGAATCGGAAGGGACTGGCCCCCGGGAGACGCACGGGGACACTGGCCAAAGTCACTGTTTGGGTGGGGACCACCGTCGTACAACGGTCTTGGATTTCCTTCTCACCAAGAGGTCTTTGACGCCATCGCGCGGAACCATCCTGTAGCAGCTCCGTACACCTACCCTGTCTACTCGAATACAGGCTACTCACTGTTGGGAATGGCAAACGTGGCCGCAAATATTGCCGCAAACGGCCCGTTTGCTCCAACAACCCACGCTGAGCTAGTGCAGCAAGATATCTTTGGCCCATTGGGATTCAACGAAACTTCGTTTTTGGTGACAGAGGACAACGTGCATAATGTCGTCGTGCCTTCGGTGAACCCTTCGGAGATTGTGCGTGCTTTGACGATTGTCTCGTTTATGATACTGAATGCCCTCGAGGACGAAAACTTCCAGGATGCTATGAACCCATCAGGGGGCCAGATGAGCTCGCTTTCCGACCTCACCAAGCTCATGCAGGTGTTGATAAATCCTCGACGACCAGAAAGTATTCTGTCTCCTTCCACATTCCGTGAGTGGATGCGTCCAATGCATACTTGGTTCGATGGTTATTCTGCCGTCGGAGCACTATGGGAGATCTACACCTCGACAGACTCTTATGGCAGAAAGCAACAGTTGTATCAAAAGAGTGAGTGAAGGTGTACTTTCGAAAGATGGGCATCGTGAGTGACCTTGTTGCAGCGGGGGAACTTGCAGGTTATCATTCGACGTTCACGGTCAACCTCGATAATTCATATGGCATCATCGTGCTTCAGTCAGGACCGGTGTCAGAGGCGATTCGACTCACGAAGCTCATTACAAGCACCATACAGGTAGCGTTCGATAGAGTATTGGAAGATATCACACGTCGTAACCTGGTCGGCACATATCGTTCGAAAGACAGTTTGGTATCGCTCACAACAGAAATCCATTCTGGCTCGTTATATGTAAACGAGTACACAATCAACGGTACGGATGTCTTGCAGGTCATGCAAGGGGGTGGGCCTGACCCTCCCTCGCGTATGCCCCTCTGGTCGATGGGCGATAATGAATACCGGTCAGTGCTTCCGACATGTAGTCTATTCGGTGGACTCAGATTATCTTCATTTTGCAGGCTTGTCGTTCCCACATCGGGCGAGGGCTGTCTATATTCATGGGTCATGATGGACATGTATGGATACATCAATGGCGCTTCGGTCACCGTCATGGTCTCCAAGACGGATGATCATGGCGAGCCTGTTCTCTTCCTACCTGCCATTAACGCAGAGTTGGGGAGGTAAGACGGTTTGGTGACAGAAAACTTCCCGGGCCATTAATCAATTCTCTGCAACAACACAAGTACGAGCGGTGCCGATGAGTAGCAACGGTGGAGGACGTTCGACACGAATTTTTATTTATCCAAGGTCTCCCCTTGTCCTATTACAGCTTCACTGTTCTATCGTACTTATCGCGTACGCCATAATCATCGTCCTTGTAGCCTTGTATTTTTTGTTGGCGTTACTCTTGATGGTGATGGGGCCTTCTTTGGCTGCGGCCTCTTGTGGTCCCAATAAGGTTTTACATTTCAAAGTTTCAAGCGGTGAAATGTGTAACAGATGCCACTCGGCCCACTTTTTTTGTCATGGGAGGAGTCATAGCCTTTGACGTACTTGAGATTGTCATGCGGACTAGAACTCCGCAGAAAATGACAGTGCCTGTAATAATAATAATCAAGGGGAGGTGAGGTCGGTCCGCGGTCGAAGACACGAGGAATCGGGTGCAGTGCCTACTCGTATCCATCTGATCCCGCACAGCGTACTTCCCTTTTTTCGTTATTGGAAGGGAGGCTGTGATTCGAGTCTCAGCAGTGCAAAGCGGTGAACCACTACGTCTCGCGTCACATCACGCCTATTTCCAAGGCGCGGGGGAAGCAAGACCATGTTGAATGCAGGAAGCTTATCACTGTCTATCGCATCGCCTCAGAAGAGATGTTGACGCACGTACGCACAGCAGCGGTCTGTAATGCAAACAGAGAGTCACCCTGCTTGATGTTACTAGCCGGCAGTCTCTTATTTGTACATGACACACGAACCACCGTGGACCTTGCCAGGTGATATTTAATGTTGTGGCAAAAGATACGCCACCGTCATGATGGTTTCTCTTTCTTGACGAACCTGTGTTGGGGGACCAAACACCTTCGGTGACCGGTGACCGCTGTCCGTGACAAAGTAACAAGGCGATCGCACACCATCGGTTGACGATGATGGATGTTGCTATTGGGAGAGGACACGAACGAACCTGTGGTATCGTCTTCTACGTTTATCGGGCCCCTACTGAGATTCAACGCTCTCCTTCAGGACTCGTCCAGGACGAGGGACGCAATCCTAATCGTCTCGTCCAACATCGTCCTGATGCATTCCTCTCCCCAAGCAGTGGCGCCCTAGTCCCAAGGTATGTGCGTCAGAAACAAAAAAAAAAGGACCAGAAAGCGGAGCAAGTGGTGTGCGACACATCAGCGACCCACCTGGATTTGAAAGCAAAACTGGGAATGCATCGTCCACATGTGAACAGTCCTGTGAGCGTGGAAAATATCAGACCCTAGGGAAGCACGGATAACCATCGTCAACACCTACATAGAAGACCTTAGTCGAACCCCAAGGCATACACTTCCGACGGTGATATCTCTGTGTCGCGTGCGCAGCTTGTTCTCCGTTATGCCCAAATTGTTCAACGAGAGATACCACGGGAAGACAGGTGCCACCTCCGTTTGCGCCTTGTCCACACCTCCAGCCTGAGTACTGCCGCTCGCGATCGCGGTTAACAGATGGGGAAAACAAGGATTAGATAAATATTTGTCGAAACATTCCTGGATTAGCTTGGCCGTCACGATCAGTCGGCCCCTTTCGCTGGGTTCTGTTAATGGCTGGGCCATCGAGAAGCGCAATGGCATCAGAGTAAAGGAAGATATCAAGTGTGTCCTCGGCTCGACGTGAGGCCTCATGTAGCGCTCAAGAGAGGCACTAAAAGTGGGGTGGATATGAGTAATGATTTACAATAGAGGTGTTTACTAGTCGAAACATTGCTTACATTGTGTTGTACGCCGAGAAATCGACCTCGGTGACCGGGTTCATCTTGAATTGCGCCAATGACTGCGCTGCATGGAACAGTGCCGACACAGACACTCCTAACTTCTTCGTCTCTGCAATTATCCCAGCCGTTTCCAATTCCGACATGGTGGTGTTATAACGGAACGGTGGGTCGGACATGTTCAACGGGCGAGACGGTGGAGGGAGCGTCCGACAGGGCTGTATCATGTTTTCTGTTGTTAAACAATGGACTGAACAGGAGAGAACGTGTTCAAACATACGATGGCCGGGGCATTCTGCTCTGCAAACTCTTCCAACAGTTTCCTTCCGTGTGTGTCCCACTCCTCGGATGGCCCTCCTGTGGCAGTAATCGGATCAACGGGCAGGTTCTTCCACTCCTCTCCAGGTTCGATCTGGATCTCCATCCCCTCGTTCGCTATCCATTCACACATCAGGT
>JBBPKT010000466.1:0-18947 GCA_038089395.1 Pulveroboletus frians | reverse complement strand
CACCCAATGCCAGATGAGGGGCCTCCTTCTCATGGACTGACTCGCTCCTGTGCCCCAAGGGCATATTGATTGTATGGTGTGGCAGCATAGCCTCACCCATCTCCTTATTGTACCTGGGTGGTACAAGTCCTTCCTCGACTGGGCCAAGGTTGGACCTGCTCAGGGACATAAGTCCACCTGGGCCAGTGACTTTCACAAGGGAGCTACCCTTGCAGACATCACAGCATACCTGGCTGCTAATGGGGTTACCCCCCACATTGCTGATGACACCATCCAATGGGCCTGTCAATGTGCTCAAGAGATGCTCAAGTGCATTGAATTTGCTGGGGGTGACAAGAACGCTGCCACCTGGGACCTCTATGGCCCTTTGAGGACTGACCTCAGGGCTGAGGTCACTGGTGAGTTCCTTGGCTGCTCCTTGGAGTGGTATGAGCAGGAGGCTTGTTGGATCAAGGCATCCCCAGAGGATGTGCCTCCCTTGGTTGCCCACTCTAGCGTCTTGAGGGACTCAGCCCTCCTCCAGCGATTCAGCAAGGCTGTAGCAGCGTATGACATGCCTCATGTTCACCATGGTGATGCCAATGGGGGAGATTCCCCCATGCAGCAGAACCACTTCAAGGACAGCAAACTCAGGAAAAACTGGTCACATATGTGATCAGCCTCCCTTGTCAGGACTCACACAAGATTTAACTCTCACTTGTTTTTTATTTTATTTTACTTTGTTCCCTTATTCTTACCATTTTCATTTCATCTCTGTTCCATATTCAGTGTTCTCAAATGATCTTCTATATCTTGACTGTTCCGATCTACATATCTCATACCATCCCATTGACCTGCCCATATCTCATATCCCATTCTACTTGCTTGTGATTTTCTAAATATGTATACTGATTGTACTTCCCTCTTGTCCAAGCCACTACTGGCTCTATAGGGGGAGGGTGTAAGGAGCAGTAGCCCCTGTAGATACTAAATGGGGTAATGACCCCTGACTGCATACTTATGAGTGCATGTGATATGAGGTAATCACATACATAGTATGTAAATAGAAAAGGAGAGGCTGTTATTGTTGAATGAGCTAAGACTTGTTCCAGCCCCATTCTACAGTAGAGTACAGTAGTTTAGCTAGTATAGTGTATTACCTCAGCTGTAATTACATTTGGACTCAGTCATCTGAGTTTAAATCATCTCTTGATCCACTATCACCACCTTATGTGAATGTATCAACCAACCACCTGTGCTTATGTAAGTCCTACTAGCCTAACCTCTGTAGCTTGTAGTGTGCCTGTTCAACAGGTTATAAGCCCCAGCTCAGCAGCAGATCCTCATGCTGTGCCCTTGTGGTTGCGCTTGAGTAGATTTAGCTAGACCTGGACTATATTGAGCTAAAGGCTCAGTGCAAATGAGTGACAGTTTGTGCTAATAGCAAAGCACCTTTATGGCAGCTAGCTATTCTGGCTACAGTGTCATCTCATACATAAATGAGTGCTCTTTTGCACTGGTGGGCTCACCCCCACTGTACTGCATCTAGCTGCTCGAGCACATTCAAGCGCTAGTTTGCTCCAGTGGGTTCACCCTCACTGAGCTGCACCTAGCCACTTGAGCATATTCTAGCACTTGTTTGCACCATCTATGGCAGTATCATCACTAGGTATAGGTACAGGGGGAATCTATGTCATTCTGATGCATTTTTGCCCATCCAGAACCATGTCATCTTTTAACAACAACAACTTGACCTCCTCCCATCTCCCCATATTCAATGGGCAAAACTACGCCACCTGGTGGCCAGCCATGCTCGCCTATCTCAACTCGACTGGCAGCATGTGGTGCATGACCTTGCCTGGACCTTCTTCTCCTGACCCCAATAGCTTTGACAACATGGAAACCCAAATTTTTTTAATTCATTGGAGTGAGGTGAATACTCACATTCTTGGCACTCTCACCTTTAATATGACCAATGTCCTCCAGATCAAATACTCTCATCACAGCATGGCTTTCGACCTCCTCACCACTTTCAAGAGCGACTACTCTACATCTGGCCTCTTACAAGTCTATGTGGAGTTCAAGGCCATGATGGATATTCAGGTCCCTCCCAACAGTCACCCTTCACAGGCATTCCAATGCCTTCAAAATCAGTTCACAAAGTTGAAGACTGCTAAGTACAAGATACCTGACAAGATCCAGGTGATGATAGTCTTGTTGAAGCTGCCTCCGATGATGGACATGGTTGCACAGATGCTTGCACAGAAGAAAGATGCTACTGGGAAGCAGGTTGACCCTATGGTCGACAAGATTGTGGCAGTTACCACATTATCTTGGGAGCAACACTCTAACATGGGTGGCAAAGGCCATGGTTCTGGGTCTCAACAGGCCCAGAAAATCAGTGCCGTTAAGAGGAAGTCAGAGGGAAACCCCTCCTTCAAGTCCCAGCAGCAGTCCAATCCAGCGCCTTCTGGGCAGCAGGGTGGTGACAGTGTGGACAAGAAGGGGAAGAAGCATTCTTGTGGCAAGCGTGGTAGCAAGGTTAACCACAATCACCTCAACTTCATCGAGGATGAGATGCAATTCGTGTCCATCACTGTCACCCCCACCCATGTTTTTACCTCTCCTGTCATCAACCCTTGTGCTGCTGCCCATGTTCCTGTGACTCGTTTCTAGGGTCTCCAAGGTCCTCCAGCCTTCCTGGAGATTAAACAGGCTTTTGATCTCACCCATAGGCTTGAGATCCAGCCCACCTGTGAGATGATTCACTTCCTCAATCATGCGCACCCCCTCCTAGATTGCCTTGACCTGTCCATTCCCGAGCCATTGTCAACCATTGTTGATGATGTTGAAATGTCTAACACCACCACCTCCTCCTCCAATACTTTTATGGTGCCCACTGTCCATCTCCCACAATTGGTTGAAAAAATCAATTGGTCCTGTCTTGACAAGGAGGACTCTGATGTTCCTCCTCCCTCCAAATGTTCCCACAAGTACCAAATTCCCTCCATCTCATAGGACTCTGATGATGAGGTGGACATCTACAGTTCTGATGACAAGATCTAAGGTCTTTATGACCAATACATTCAGGATCCCAGGTTAGTACATCCTCCCTATTTGCTGCACCAGTACTCATCCATTGCCACTGCTACCCCTTATGTGCAAAACGATGCAGTGGAGTTGAGTAGTACTGTATATACATCGAATGTATCAGTACATTGCCAAATGGATGATGCTATTTGCACCTATGGCTCTGATAGTTCATGTGCGCGATATGGAAAACCTGAGGCCCCCTATTGGATTCTCAATTCCAGTGCATCTAAAGCACTCACTCAGGTGTAGAGTGAAAACACATGAAAAGGAGGTTAGGATTATGTAAGCCAAGTAGGTCTAAGCTGGGAGACAGAGGTACTACTTGGAGGTTTATATACAAAAGTGAAGGGTTGCTGAGTAATCATATAGAAACTGAAAGAATACAAAAGAATAAACGGCTGACTGAGCATTGAGTCAGCAGACCAATGGCAAAAGATGAGCAATGAGTGATCATGGAACATTCTGGAAATGAAGAGAACAATCAGGTGCATAGGAGGAGGAACTATGAGTTTAGCATAACAAGAGCTAAATAAGGAGGAACAAGTCCAAATGAAAAGAGGAAAAACAGAAATATAGACATAAATTATAACAGAGGCCTATCCTGGTGATGGTCACATTACTTCTACATGCTCATCTGTGAATACCACTCGGTACTCTTCACCAGTGTGAGTAAGGAGTGAGGATAGGGTGCAAAGCACCCAATACTACAAACTCTTACAGAAATCCCAGTACTCATGTATGACATTGTCTTTTCAACCATGGAGACATTGTTAAAGCAGTCTGTAAGGGGTAGTAGCCCCTGTAGATACTAAATGGGGTAATAACTCCTGATTGTGTACTTATGAGTGCATATGATATGAGGTAATTACATGCATGGTATATAGATAAAAAGAAGAGGCCCATCCTGGTGACAGGCCAATCCTCATATTACTCCTACATACTCATCTGTGAATATCACTCAGTACACTTCACCAGTGTGAGTAAGGAGTGAAGACAGGGTGCAGAGCACCCAATATTACAACAACCTTACAATTTTTTGAAGTGTGAAAATGTGTATTCACGATGAGTCGTACAGTGACCCACAGCCAAGTGAAGTTGACAGTGACCAGACTGTCAGGACAAGGAGAAAACCCCTCAGTGGGGCCTGAGGTAAAGGCAATGAATTCACCTAAACCAGGGAAGTACAGAGGTCAGGACAACCTCGAGAAGTTTGACAACTGGCTGAGCCAGTTGTTGAAGTACTTCTGTATATTCAAGGTCACTGGACCAGATCATGACAAAGATTGTGTCCTGTACACAGGGTTGTACTTGGAGGACCTAGCCTCCCAATGGTATGACCAGGAGGTCGAATCACCAGATTGAGCGATCTGGTTCTTCAAGGACCTGATCACCAGACTGTTCAAACACTTCATGCATAAGACCTCAGCACAGAATGCAGTGGACCAGTATGACCACATGAGATTTTCCCTGCCCTCACCTTCTACAACAACCTCAGGCATCATGCATACCAGATGGTACATACAACCTCCAGACGATTATTCATTCAGGAGGAAATTCCTCTGTGGGTTATCCCACATGATTATATGAAGTATTTTCAAGGCTCAAGATATTTCTGCTGAATACTCCAGCATTGAGAAAATCCTCGAGGAGATCCAGCAGATGGAAACCACTCAGAAGGCTATTAGCCTGTACATGAGAACAAGCCACTTTGGCTCTGGGGGGAAAACCTCCTAAGGACAAAGTGGTTCATACTCACAGGGGAAGAGGACCAAAGGGACCTCAGGTGATACACACAAATTTGTATGTCATGATAATACGCTGTTCCATCATAGAATAGCTGACTCGCCCAAGACTGTAAGTCAGGGCAAGGCAAGAGCAAGTACTCCCCAGTCAAATGGTCCGACAACCCAGACAAAAGGATGGTTTCAACCGCTGGATAAGGGGAGAATGCAGGGTATCACCTGCTTCCGTTGTGGTAAGGAAGGCCATATGGCCAACCAGTGCAATCAACCTTGCAGGAATATACTACCAGTGGGAAAACCATGACTGTATGCTGTAGATGTACAAGAAGATGAGGGGAATGAGCCCCCGACCAACAATATTGATACTACACTCAACAATGAGGTAGCAGCCCCTGCCGACCCTGAACATGTAGCAGAGGCTACTGAGGGGGTCAATGATGACCCTGCCAATGAAGAACAGGTTGTTGATGACTGCTTTGAGCTGTATTTGGAGTGCTCAGACATCCAAGATGATGATGAACCCATCACCTACTTGGGTGCCATGCATGACCTGCTGGATGACAACCAGTCTGTGCAGTGTGCAGTGATAGAGATCACCAATGGGGACTCAATCCCATCGGGCCCTGGGATACAAGGGGATGATGACCCCCGGCCAAGATGGACATGGTCCCCAATATACAGGGTGATCCATGAGGGCAGTGACTGCCTCAAGTGCTGGCAATGTATCACCCATATCACAGCTGATATTGATGAGGGAAACCCCTCACTGAGTGCAGCCCAGTCATACCCATCTGAGCATGCTCAACGGGAGTATGACCAGGGCTAGGATGAGTGCAACTGTGCACAAATGACAGGACACGGCCTCAATATCGACTGTGTCCATGCAGCGATGGCTGAACTTGTGAAACAGATTCACATTTTTGAGGGATACCAAGTGTTCCTTGCTTGGAACCTCAGATCCAAGGTAGTACAGGCACGCCCACATGCCTCATTCACCAAGCAAGAAGTCGCCACATCATACAATATAATTGTAGAGGAGCTCATAGAGCAACCCCCACTCTGGATCAGGATATATCCGGATGACCTAGTGGTCAAGACTGCACACGGGTCGATGGTTATCCCATGGGACAGACCACCTGATCCATTAGAACTGGGGTCTCTGGGAGGTAACTCCAGAACTCTGGAGTTCAAGCAGGACTTGGCTTCACCGTGTGTGGTGCACCCTTGTCACAACTCTGGGAGTGTCTTGTAATTTTGGAACAGGCAGAAGAAGTCCGATTGACCTCGTTGCAAGCAACAAAGGTTGAGGATGATTCAAAAAAGAGTCTTGGAGACTCAAGGGGGTCAGAGTGAGCTTGGGAGACTGTCCAAGTCAATATTCAAACTGGAGGTGTGGAGACTTATATATGGGAGTAGAACATAAGTCTTACTAATAGTCTGGAGTGCGGATGCTAAGTGTACCAGAGCTGTGCTCCTAAGCAGAGCACAGGGACAGAGGGTGAACTGGGACAAAGCTAGTGGCTATATACTGTAAGTGAAGAATGGAACATGATACTAAGAATAAGGGATACTAAATAGAGGGGGGCCAGAGTGTCAGGGATGTGGACTCATCACGAACACACTGGAGGTCGCAGAAAAGAAGTCCGGAGTTCTGGATTGACAGATATGACATGATCTCACACAGGTGCAGCTGGCCACACTTGCTGTAGCACACCCAGGTGTGATGGGGGGACTGAACCCCCACTCCTTCAGGTATGTAATGCATACACAGATGGGGCCTGGGGATAACCCCAGTATACAACCAGTGATCACACCAGCACTATGCACATGTGCGACGGCCTGGATCACCATTAACAGGTGTCCAGCCTATATGATGACTGATACCAGTAGTACCAGCAATTTTGTGAGCCCCACATTCACAAAAGTTACCCGGATGGAGGTATACCCTCTTGCTCAACAGCTCACACTGCAGCTGGGCTGCATAGGCAGCCACTTGAAAATCACTCATAGGGGTGAAGCTCCTATTACCATTGGCAGATTTACTACCTGCACATATTTTGATGTAGCCAATATCAACTGCTACAATTGTATCCTTGGGATACCCTTCCTATGACAACATCATGCTGTTGTCAATTTCATATCTAATTCATGGATTGTGGGGGGTGTTAGCATCCCTCTTCTGGACGAATCCTTGTCTGGTGCTAGGGGAACCCACCACCCCAGCACCACCCCAAACTCCCAGTGACTCCTGCACCCTATGATGGTGTCAACACCCTGTGAGGGCTCAAAGGAGGGGAGGGGGAGTAGTACAGAAACTACACAAAGACTACAAAAACAAAGAATACAACAGAAAAAAGACTGCAACTCGCAGTCATAAAGTTAAGCAAGGAGGATATACCCCACCTATGGAACCAATGGTTCCTGAAATACAAAAGTCAACTGGGAGGAGTGAAACAAGCACTCCCCCCACTGCAGGAGGTGAACTACCAGATCCTGCTCATCGATGAAAGTAAGCAATATGCTTACCACCTTCTGTACTGCACAGATGCTCTGAAGCAGCAATTGTTGGATAAAATCTGACTTTACACCACTGCAGGCTGGTGGGTATGAAAAGTGTCCCACAGCCCACCCTGATGCTATGCATCCTGAAGAAAAGTGGGAAGTTGTGGACAGTCATCGACTGCCACAAGAGAAATGATAACATGGTGAAGGATGTAACGCCCTTCCTGGATCAGGACCAGATCCAAATGGATGTGGCCCAAGCAAAATATTGCTCAAAGATCGACCTGTCCAATACATATGAACAGGTCCAGGTGGAGCCAGAGGATGTCTGGAAGACAGCCTTCTCCACCATATACAGGACCTTCATAAGCCAGGTCATGCAGCAGGGGGACTGCAATGCATCTGCAATGTTTCAACATCTTATGATGGTGATCTTCTGAGATCACATTGGACGTTTCGTATACATCTATCTGGATGATATATTCATCTATAGTGACACATTGGAGCATGGAAGCCTGGACAATCATGCTCTCTTGGCACAAACATTTTGAAACTCACTCACATCAGCACTAGGATTAGGGAATTCAGTTGCTTTGCATATGCGTGACCCTTGGACACCACCTCAGCTGAAGCCATTTATGTACAAGTACTAACCTCCCGACACCGACAGTCTGGAATCAAGGCACCAACATGAAATTGCATGTTTAAAAGCCATGTATGTACAGGTGGTACAGATACAAGAAAACAAAAAAGATCATGTATTCTAGATAGTAATGTCTTAGGCCAGGTCATTGCCATCAGCAACCATATCATCATCATGGCCTAATGTGTCAAGTGAGAGTGTCAGTATATTGAGCGCATCGTCACCAGCATCCATCCTGCTGGGGAGCAGATTGTCGTCTGCCTCCAGTTCATCTAACACTATATGATGCTCTGTTTCTAGTCAAACATCAGTTAGTTAGTTGTACAACTGAATTGCTATGGGTCTGCTTATGAAGACCCAACCCATTTGCCATGCTGCCCATATATCCATCTTCATTGTCAGGGAGATCTTGAAGACCAGGAATTAGTTGTAAATTTTCTGCATCCACTGCAACTGGCCCATCTGTATCTATCATCAAGAGGACAGTTTGGACAGCTCTTTGATTGCGCTGCTGAAAAGTGTAAAGAAGCATGTTATAAACTGTCCAAACCAATGACTGATCAACTGGTGGGCACCCCAATGTGTGATAGCAATCCTCGATGAAGTTGCTGAGCGCTGGGGGGACGAGGTCAAATATGACATGATTGGAGCCGATATAGGTTTGGCAGACGTGGTCAATTGCCTGCCGATTGACTGTGACCTGACAACCATATATTAATGATTAGAATGTTTCTGAAACCTATCATCAAGTTACGTACCTTGAAATTCAGTGCACCATAGTCCCCAGGAGATTCGTGAATGAGCTCAGGAATACCTTGAGGTAAAACCTGGTCAATGAAATTGAATTAGTATACATAGCTTTCGAGACAGGTAGAATTAATAGTGCTTACCTTGTTGCGATCATATTGCTTTCAAGAGCGGTTAATGCGGTTTTTGTAGTTGTCCAGTTCCCTTTGGAGCCACAGAATGAAAACCCAATGAAATAACATTCTGTTAATTATGTTTAGCACATTCATGGGCCATGGACATAGGATAATGAGGTACTTACTGCCATAAAGTATTATCGGGGTCATACCAGCCTATCTGAATACCTCTGTCAAGCAGCACCTCAAACCCTGGGGTGAAGCGATGCCAGAGTTGTGACCAAGTGATCTCTGGCATAATATTCTTTTTGAGTGGCATCCAGTGGTGTTGAACGAAGCCTTGGAGTGCTAGATCTTGCATCTGATGAAGCATGGTTTGGGCATTTGCGATCCTAAAGTTTTCTGTGCCTGGGTCGCTTTGCATGACCATGGAAACATCTGAAACATAGGTGAATATCTGCTGAAAGGAGTGGAGTGATAATGCACTTACAACCAAAGGTTTCGACCACTTCAAGATAGTATGACAGGGTTACAATTGTTGTGCTATACCTTCATTCAGAGTATCCAGCCCAAGAAAGGCTCGATCCCAGTGTGCAGTGCCAGACCAAATCATAGCCATTTGTCGTGCTGGTTTATGGCCCAGATGTCATTGACACCAGCAGTGTCCTTCTTGGTGCCCCCAAAGGAAGCTGCCAAGCTTTCTTTGTCAGCGGTCCAATCTTGATAGACCTGGCTGGCTCACTTGGGGAGGAATCAGTTGCTTGTGGAGCCGGGATCCAAATTGTGATTGGTGGCTCAGTGGGGGAGGTGGTGGAGGGGCGTGTCAAGGTAGGAGTTTGTTGTTGGGACTTGGTCCGGGACAGGTGAGCGTGGGATTGGGAGTGTCCACAGGGGTTCTGTGTTACATCAGAGGATGGCAGTGGACGGGGAAGAGAGACAGATCGCTTGTGCTTCCTCATGAATGAGCACTTGACCTTGCATGAGTTGCACTCGACACAGGTATGTCCAGGATTTGGTGTGCAACTCGTACCTCAGCAACGGCAAGAGTTGCATATCTCTGAGGTTACCGTTGGAGGTGATGAGGCCCTGCTCTGGGGTGTGCTGATTGCAGACCATACCTGGCTCCTGCTTTGAGTAGAGCTCAATGGTTCGACCTGGTGCCTTGATCATCCTCGCTGCTCACACTGGGTTTCTGCAACATTGGCCTCCAGAGCCTTCTTTTTTCCTTTGTCAACCTTCTTTGACATAGTGGGTGCTCCTTGCACAACTCGATCATCTTGGACATCCTTCTCTATGGTCTCGTCACCAATGGTATTGTTGTTCAATGTTGTGGCTGCTGCATTCAGGGTCTGTGATTGCTGTGATTCGACACCTGAGGTTGTTGGACCATGAATCCACTTGATTGGTCTTGAGCCATGGGTGGTTGTGTTAGAATACACAAGCACGTGCACAGCCGCTCGACCATATGTACCTTTCAGGAACCTTTTCAGACCCGATGTAGAGCGCAATGTGTCTCTATGTTTATATTCTCTATATTTTGACCGGTACACCATTATATAATGCTCACTATTCTACTCCGTTCGATATCCACCAGTTTTCACTTACCACTTTCTTACATACGACCGACCGGACTACCGGACTACGGCTGGCCTAATACCAGATCACGGGTGGTACTTAGTACTGCATCAGCAGTGTTATCATTGTGCTCTAAGGTACCGTTTATGTTTCACTCTTGACTATTTGATCTTTATTTCTACCGTTTCACCGAGTCCTTGTATCCCTTGACTACATGGACTATTACTACCAATGTCCCAGACTATTTAGTTATCTTCTCGTACTTTACAGAGTCCCGGGAATGCCCGGACTATAAGGAATGTACCTAGTCCTGAATAGGACAGCTCCCCTTTGGCTCACAACGACCGCCTACCATTCCACCGACCGATTACTGCCTACTGTTTACTGTCACTGTCACCATTTACACCGTTCACCACACTGTCTTCTATTCCTCGTTGCTCTGCGAGTCTGCCCGGACTACCGGAATTCAGGTATTTGTATCCCAGAGACCTCGTTTTCCACCTCCCCCTCTCCGAGTCCCTTTAGGGTCAAGCGCATCGCACCCCTAGACCCACTTACCACTCATCCGGCACCCCACAGTCGGGATTAGTGTTCTTCAACTGGAGCCCACCGCAAGGGACTCACAAAGGGGTTCCAGACGAAGTCTTCGACCCACCGCTCGTCGTCTTGAACTTGAAGGTTTACTTGTGGATTTCCGGAATCTTGAAATTTCTGAAGATTCAAGTTTTTTTCACCTCATTCCATCTCCCGATGCTTGACATAACAGCGCTGATCTCCCGAGTTCAGTGGAACTCAGGATCAGTCACTCCGCCGATAACTAATCGGATCTGTCAGCGGCTACCAGAAGTCGTTCAGATCTGTCACTTCCTACCTCAACTCCTACCCCAACCTCATCCTGCGTTGTACATTGGTTGTCGGGCACCATAGCTGACCAGTCTGACCTAAGCGATACACCCCCCAGAGCATTTATATACTCCACGCCACAGAGGCAAGGAAGAGGGGACTTCCCATTGTTCTTATCACCTTTGACACCACTTTCTTCGGACCGTTCTGCTTCACCGTGTATGCCTTCAGAAGATCCCTCATCTCTGACATCTTCCTCCATTCCGTCTCTGTCTTTCCTTGTTAGTAACACCTCTTCCAGACTACCGGTACTGCTAGTCCGCCCGTCTCCGCTCCTACTATCACCAGCACTCTGACTGCGCCTTATCCATCCAATCTGCCTTGTTCGCCTGATGGCCGATCAAGTTGTCACCATGCCCCTTCGTGGCACTCAGAATGCCCTGAAGTTTGATGGGAAGAATTCTGCTCTCTTGCCTATTTTCCTTGAAGATGTTGATGAACTTGGTGACGCCGCCAGTATAACCGACGCTCAGAAGATCCATGCTGCCATCCGGTATGCTGATCTTGAAGAGTCCGAAGGTTGGCAGCTCTTGGAAGAAGCTACTGCCGATCCTGCCTCTTGGCATGATTTCATGACCGCAGTCAAGAAGATGTACCCTGGTTGCGAGGGTGTTAACCGGTATTGCCGTGCTGACATCCAGTATTTAGTCCAAGAATCTCGAAGCAAACAGATGCGTTCCTTGGAAGATCTGGGCAAATACCAGAGGAAGTTCCTGAAGATCGCCCGGACCCTTATTGCTAACCGAAAGCTTTCCGAACTCGACCGGGACGCCCTCTTTCTTGCTGGTTTACTGGCAGATATTGAGGGGCCTGTCCGCCAGTGCCTCCTAGTCACTAAAACTGCTCACCATCCTTCTGATCCCTATCCCGTAGCCAATATCGAAGAAGCTGCAATGTTCTTACTTACTGGTTCTGCACTCCAACCTCTCCATTCCGGAGCTCCGGCTCCGGCCGCCCAGCCTTATCTTCCAGCCTGGGCAATGCCTGTTCTGGCTCTGGTCCCTGAGGCACCTCAAGCGCCCTGGCAGAATCAGGTGAAGCAGGAACAGCTTGGAGTACAGCGTCCTGCCAGCACTAGTTGCGCCTTTTGCAGTGATCCTTCCCACTTCATGAAGAATTGTCCTCACATGGATGGGTATATTCAGGCTGGTAGAGCCACCCATGATACTAACAGTCGTTTATGTCTCCCGGACGGGAAGCGCATTCCCTGCGTACCAGGAACTAATTGTCTTTGTGACTGCTTAGACCACTTACCCACACAGCCCGTCACTAGCCCGTCTCCTACGGCTACCACCGGTCTCCTCACACTTGCAGCTCTGGAGACAGATGCTGTCTTAGACATTGATCCATCGGTCTTTATGACTCTGGTCGCAAGGGAGTGGAGTGTCAACAATAGTTTGGAAATGGAATATCTGGATTTCCAGCCATATATCACTCAAGCCTGGGCTAACTTCCAGGCAGACAAGGCAAAGGACAAGGGGAAATGAGTCCGCTTTGATGGAGTAGAGATCTGGAAGCCTGCTCACCCATCTCCTCGTTCGGCTTTGGTGTCCGAAGAGATTGTGTCTCCGGCTGTGCAGGCTGACCAGACTTCAGCTCCCGGACCATCCCAGTCTCCCACCGCTTCAACTCCAACCCTTCCGCCTGCCACTGCGCACCCAGTTGTTGCTTCGACTCCTCCGCCATCCGTTCCTCGTCCCCCAACCCCGCCTTCAACTTCCCCCACCATTGTTCCACCTTGCCAACCACTGTCTACCATCCCTCCTGCTGCCCCTGCCAGGCAGTTCAGATATTCCTTCCCCCTCGAGGATGAAAATGCCCCCAAGCGTATTCTCGACAGGGTACTTTCGACAACCGTGCCAGTCCCTGTCAAGGAGCTTCTCACTGTTGCTCCGGAGGTCCGGAAACAGCTCCAGGACCTCTCCATGACCAAACGCATTCCGGTATCTTCTAATATTGTGCACATTAATGAGTTTGCAGGTTACGAACTTGCAGGTTGTGACCCCGGAGCGGTAGAACGCCACTTCGGAGGTCACATTGAGCGCAATGAGGATGGTCTCATAGTTGCGCACCATAACATTCCTTTCCGGTCTCTCGAAGCAAAGATCCCCGGTATGGACAGGGCACTTGTCGGAGTTCTTGACTCCGGCTCCGAGATCATTGCCATGCCCAAGCAGGTGTGGGAGTCTCTTGGACTGCCTGTCCGATCCGACTACTGGATGAATATATCCAATGCCAACACATCCATTGAGCCGACGCTCGGTGTTATTGAAAACCTCCGCTTGGACTTCGGAGCAGGGGAGGTCTGCCTCTAGGTCCAGGTGGTACCCCCATGCTAACTTTGATCTTCTCCTTGGACGCCCCTTCCGCTGTCTTCTGAGTGCTACCACTGATGATTTTCCAGACGGAGCTCAGTCTATTACTCTTCAAGACCCTAACTCCGGAAAGGAGTACAAACTCCCTACCCAGTCTTGGACAGAAGGCTGCCCGTGATGTCGGCACAGTCTCTTCTGTGCCAACCATGAGGCTACGGTAGAAGTGGGTTTTTAGGTTTCGATGATCCACCTACGGGCTGGGGAGATTCCCATACTCTATATACGTCCAGTTCTTCATCATCCACTCCTTGTCTCCCCTCCTGTCTCCTTTGTTTTCGTTTTCGCCTTCCTCTCCTGTCTCATCCCCTCCCTCCATTGTGTCCGTTCCATTTAGTCCGGTCCAGCCGGTGTTGTCACATCGAGTGTCCGCCCACCCCCCAGATCCGTCTTATGATTTCCTCTCCTCCACACAGACTACGTTGACTTCTTCCACCGTTTCCGCCTTTTTGTCCTCCCTTGCTTCTATCCCCTCTATCTGTTCTTGGGCCTACAAGCCCATTGCTAAGAAGGTCTGGCCAGTCATGGCCCCTCTAGAGGAGGGCTACCGTGTACTCCGCCGGTTGCCTGATGAGCCTCTCGCTGGACTTATTCCATTACCGACCAATGCCCCGGACTTTACTCCGGGGGTCCATTTCACACAGGAGTGCGCCAATGTGCTTAACCTCAACCCCACTAACTGGCTTTGGCCGGAAGAAGTCCATTTAGTCCGGTGGATTGTGCTCAACCATGAGATGGCTTTCGCTTGGGTTTCTACCAAGCGGGGTCGCTTGGACAAGAAATACTTTCCTCCGGTCAAGATTCCTACCGTCCCCCACACTCCGTGGGTGCTCCGAAACATTCCTATCCCACCATCCGCTTGGGACCAGACGATCCAGATTATCAAAGACCAGATCGCCTCTGGAGTGTACGAACCGTCCGTTGCCGCATACCAGTCCCGCTGGTTTTGTGTCCTGAAGCAGGACGGTAAGATGCTCTGGTTGGTCCATGACCTCCAACCTCTCAATGCTGTCACGATCCGGGACTCCTTGGTCCCTCCGTTTGTCGAGCACCTTGCTGAGTCATTCAGCAGGTACGCGGTCTATGGAATGATGGACCTATTCGCCAGTTATGACCAGTGCCCATTGCATGTGGATTCCCGGGACATGACCACGTTTGGCAGTCTGCTGGGTCCTCACCGCCTCACAACCCTTCCGATGGGCCATACTAACATGGTCCAGATTTACCAAGCCGACATGTCCTTCATTTTGCAGGACGAAATCCCCCACTTTACCATGCCATTTATAGATGACCTCCCAGTCAAGTCCAAACAGACCTGGTACCAACATCCAGATGGCTCGTACGAGACCATCCCAGACAATCCAGGCATCTGGAGGTTCATTTGGAATCATCTTGTTGTTGTTCACCGTATCTTGCAGCGTCTCCAGAACGTCGGAGCAACCGTGTCCACCAAGAAGTTCGTGCTTGCTGCCCCGGATGCAACCATAGTCGGGCACAAGTGCACCTTCGAGGGCCGGGTGCCGCATGAAACCCGGATCCAGAAGATTCACGACTGGCCTGCATGCCAGACCATTACCCATATCTGTGGCTTCCTTGGGACCTGCAGTGTGGTCTGCATTTTTATCCGGAACTTCACTGCCATCGCCCGTCCATTGGTCAATTTGACCTGGAAGGGTGTCCCTTTCGAATGGGGTGATGCTCAGATGGAGGCTATGAATCGTCTAAAGGACGAGATCACCAAGTCCCCCGTGCTCCGCCGCTTGGACTATGAGTCTGGTCAGGAAGTAGTTCTCACAGTCGACACTTCTGTCATTGCGGTCGGCTTTATTCTGTTGCAAGAAGGTGAGGATGGTCACTGGTATCCCAACCGGTTTTGCTCCATTAGCTTGACGAGTGTTGAAAGCCGGTACTCCCAGGCTAAGCTTGAGCTTTACGGCCTCTTCCACGCCCTCCAGGCTATGCGCATTTTTATCTTTGGTGTCACTAACCTCGTTGTAGAAATGGATGCTAAGTACGTGAAAGGGATGATAAACAACCCGGATCTCCAGCCTAACGCAACAATAAACTGTTGGATAGCTGGTATCCTCCTTTTCCACTTCGCCCTTCGTCATGTCCCTGCCGACTGCCACACCGGTCCAGATGGTCTCTCGTGCCGTCCGTCCTCAGATGATGATCCCCCAGAGACCGCCGATGTAGAGGACTAGCTAGATGAATCATACTCCTTCAGGGTTTTCTTGCTCAATGACCGTCTCATTCCCTACGCTGTCTCCTCTGTCCAGTCCAGTCTCTTTGTCCGGCCGGACTGTTGTCCCTCTGTTTCCCCCGCCATCTTGTCTGTCTCAGTCCCCTCTCTTCCTCCTCCTGTGTACGCATCCTTCTCCTCCTCTGTCCCGTCCCTGGAGTCCCCTCTGGACTTGCCTGTCGTTCCCCGGTCTGCTAAGGCCATCGCCCATGACGCTTGGATCCATTTGATCCGGGAGTTCCTCGTTTCTCGTCTCTGACCCCCTGACTTCTCAGATGCTGAGTTCACTGCGTTCGTGAACTCGGCAACAAAGTTCTTCTACCTTCACGACTCCCTGTGGTACAGAGAGCCACATGGTCGCCACCAGCTAGTCATCCCGGAGTCTTGCCAGTACAGACTAATTCAGGAGGCTCATGATAGCCTAGGGCACAAAGGTGTCTACTCTGTCCGTGCTCAGTTGTTGCTCCGCTTTTGGTGGCCACTTCTTGTTGACGATGTAAAGTGGTTTGTCCGGACCTGCCATGAGTGCCAGGTCCGGCAAACTCATCGCTTCCATATCCCGCCGTCCATCCCTGTCATTGGGGGCCTCTTTCGTAAGGCACACTTGGACACCATGCTGATGCCCCGCTCCGGGGGCTACAGGTATATTGTCCAGGCCCGGTGCGCCTTGACTGCCTATCTGGAGTGGCGCATGCTCCGTTCGGAGTCCGCTGCTGCTCTGGCCTCCTTCATTTTTGAGGATCTCCTCTGCCGGTGGGGTCCCCTCTCAGAATTAGTCACTGATAATGGCCCTGCGTTTATCCAGGCCGTTGAGTTGCTCTCCCTCAAGTATAATATCCGGCATATCTGCATCTCCCCCTATAACTCTCAGGCAAACGGCATCATCGAGCATCGGCACTTCGATGTCCGGGAGGCCATCGTTAAAACTTCCCTGGGGGGGGAGTTGCACTGGCATACCACTGCTCACTCTGTTTTTTGGGCCGAGCGTGTTACCATGCTCCAGTCTACAGGTTTGTCACAATATTTTATGGTGCACGGAGTCGAGCCTCTTTTTCCTTTTGACCTCACCGAAGCTACCTTCCTTGTTCCTCCGCCCGAAACTGACCCTCTTTCCCCGTCTGGCCTGATCGCTTGGAGAGCCCGCCAGCTCCAAAAGTGTCAGGAAGATTTAGAATAAATCCGGGAACGAGTGATCAAAGCTCGTTTCGAGTCCACCGAGCATTTCGAAGCTGCGTTCAAGAACCGGATCAAAGACTTTGACTTCCATCTGGGGAGTCTGGTCCTAATCCGGAACACCCACGTCGAAAAGGAGCTCAACCGGAAGATGAAGCCGAGATACCTTGGACCAATGGTCGTCCTTCGCCGGACAACCAGAGGTTTGTACCTCTTGGCAGAGTTGGATGGGGCAGTCTCCAGGCTTCATTACGCCGCCTTTCATCTTATACCCTACTACCCCTGATTCCAGTCTAATGTCCCGGTCACTGAGTTGACTGGCCTGCTCGAAGAAGACTTGGATCGTATGGCAGGGGAAGACGTTGATGAGTTGGCAGAAGAAGACACGGACACCATCGACTTCAATTAAAACCTTATACCACCGCCGATACATGCCTCCCTTTTGTACCGCTCTGTTTTACCCCGGGGTTCGACCGGTGTCTGTTTCACCCTGGGATTAGACCAGTGATGCCTCTGTCTCTGTCTCTCTGTTCCTCTCTCTGTTCCCCTCTCTCATATAAAAACAAAAACAAAAATAAAATAAAATAAAACCACAATATAAAGAAACTAACAAATATTTTCTCATAGACAATCATATGATACCCTCCTCCAGACCAGCCCTTGGGCACCGACCTTTTTCCTCTTCCACCACCCTACTTTTCATGTTCTCTACCACTTTGTTTCTGTCTCTTTCTCAACTGGCAAGGAATTAATAATTAGATAAACTGCCCGCCCTCCTCTGTGGATCTCCAGATCTCCAGTAGGAAAGCTTGCCTCTGACGGACCTTCCGGGGCACACTGGTAGGTGTAGATGAACAACAGAGGCCTGAAGAAGATAAGCCAGGCGGTACCCCGTGTCATGTCTTTCGTCTTTCCCATCTCGTTTCCCCCTGCCTTTTCGTTTACCGCCTTTGCTTTCTTTTCTGCTCTCTCACTTCTTACTTGGATCGGACAATGTTTCACTCTTATTATGCACCACCGGACTACCTACTATGGTCGTGCCGCCTCGCCCTTCTCCAGCTCTCCCAGTTCCTGGACCACAAGGGTCATCTCTGCCAGTGCACGGTCCTGTTGGACCTCGAGGTCCTTGAGGTTGGCCCGGACCCAGAACAGCTCCACCTGAATGACGTTGAACTGACGCACGAGTACATCACGCGCTGGCCAACCAGGAGCTGGGGCCGGGGCCGCCTCACCCGCCTTTGCCTTTGCCTTCCCCTTACTCGTGGGGGGGGCTTGCTCTTCCTTGACCTCTTCCTCGCTCGAGTCAGAGAGTAGACAGAGAGGGGCCACGGCCCGCTTGCTTGGCCCGGCCTTGGTGGTCAGCCGTGATACTCGTTTTTCTGCAGAATCGTCAGGCTGTGCTCCTCTTATGGAACCAGATTCACCTTTTGGCCGTTCTAGGACCACTTCCATCGTGCGCCTTCACGGCCCTGCCTTTCCCGATGCCCAACTACAGCAGGCTTTGAGCCAGCTGCAACGGACACAGGCCACCCCCACGCCTTTTGTGCACTGGGCAGCGAGATCCGCGCGCATGCACGACTCACATGTGCCAGCACCCGGGAAAGGTGTGGAGCACCCGACGATGACTGGTGCCCTCTTCTTCACTGGGTGCGCAATCTCTTCCATGTCCTCAACCTCCTCGCGTCCACGGTCTCTCTGTACACTTGGTTAGCCCCCCTGTTACGATTTACGGCTACTTCTTCTTTTTCCTCGGACTTACCTCTCCTCGCCTAGCTCTTTCCATGCTAAGCTCGTAGTTCCCATTGTCACATGCTTGTTTCTTCTTTCACCTTCTAGAACGTTCTTTGATTACTCATTGCT
>JBBPKT010000465.1:0-18983 GCA_038089395.1 Pulveroboletus frians | reverse complement strand
TGAGCCAGCAAGTAGGGATTAGAACAGTGTTTGCAATCAAAGATGAAACTTGCCAAGAGTAGCCAAGATCTTGTCATCTGTGGTCTCCTCAAGCTTGTTGGCACTTGCAACACCCTCATATAGGCTCAAAAGTGTTTTGCAGTCTCTTTGAATGTTGGTTCTGTGTCCGAGTTGGCATTGGGGTTGCAATTTTCAACAGAGGCCACTCCCATGTCATAAGTGTTGAACAAACATGACTGACCTATTAGCCTAATGAACATGACTGACTCATTAGGAATAGTCATGACTGACTTACTATCCTTTTTACTGTAGTACGCACTTAGTTACCTTTTATGGTAGTCTTATGTAATCATGTCTCTACAGTTTCACACTCAGACTACTGAGTTTGAATAAGTCTCTTGACACGTAACCACCAGTTTGGACTGTCCCAATGTCCCTCAAAGCTTACTATGTAAATCCTATCAATCATCCAATACTATTGCTAGGGTCCTCTCCAACAATAAGCTGCAAAGTCACTACCATAAGCACTAAGATCAAATGCAACATGGTCATATTTGCTGGTATCCATGATTATAAGGTATAATTAACAAGTCACAATGCGAGTAAGATGTGAGTATGGACAGGCTAGTGGTTTTCTGATTTTTCTGATTTTTTTGTTTTTTTGATTTATTGGGCATATTTGTGCACTTGTGCAAGAATTTCCGAAATAGTTGTAAACTCTATCTCGTTGGCAAAGTAAGAGACAAGGTTTCCAGTACATGGGCATCCACTTGTCTCTCCATTCAGGGGATCCAGTGCAATTTATTTGTGCTATCTCAACCACTGCGTGTTGTTCAGGACGAGACTCAAGATGGCCAGGTGGAGATCGTCAAAACTGACATCATACCAGAGAAAGGGGATGTGTATGCTGACTTTGAGAGGATACATCGGGAAGTAGGGATAAAAAGTTGGAAAGCTCGCTAGGTGAAACAGAAGTACACTTTTGACTACAAAGATGTTCCGAAGGAAACAGAGTGGATGCAAGTCATATACTCGTATGAAGGCGAGTCGTGAGTCAATAGGTCGATGTGTAGACTAAACACCCACAGAACTGCAAATCCTGATGGATGCTTGTTCCCCAAATATCTACAAGATTTTTGGTACAAATATGAGTGTCTTCAAGCTGTTTGTGCTGAAGCGGAAGATCATGGGACCTTGCTGGCTGACAATAAAGAACGCTGTCATGGAAAACCAAGGCATAGGTGATTGCAGTACTCATCTCCTTCATCACTGAGCTGGATGTCTCAGATCTCTTGGTGCAAGCTCGAAGCAAGTGTCTCTGATCCAAAAAATGTGGTCCCGATAGGTGACAGTGCTCTGGAACCACCTCCCTTGACTATCATGAGTCTAGCTGTGCATACAGTGGTGAAACACCACGAGAATAAGCATGAAGTAGTCTGCATTTCAGGATGGATCTGGTGTGATGGTATGTTCTGACCCTCAATATTTTCTCCCAATATTTTGATCCCAGTCTACAGTACAGTTAGACGATCCGACACCACCTGATCAATTGCCCTGTTCAGTGCATACTTTCATACATCCTCTGGACAGATTCCCGTCCAACTTTGAAAATAGGGTCAAAGTCAATGACAAGGGTATGATATCTCCTGTGGTGAATGAATGTATGCTCCTCAGCAGCCTTCTTGGCAAGTGTTCTGTTGCCTGCAGTTAATGGTCCGTTTTGATTGTCTTTCTTTAGTTACACTGTTCAAAGCAGATCCAGATGTTTTAGTGGGCCTTGACATCCTTCTAGGATGAATGAAAGACCTCAAGGCTAAACACTGGTCTCGTCTTGGATGATTCTGGAGAGCCAAATGGATTCTGATTGGCAGACAAGGAACAAATATCAAGTTCCTATCCGGCAGATTACTATGTAACCTTGCCAGTGATGGTGCACATGTACACGATCTCCATGTGTATGTGGTTTTTCACTGATCAGATTCATACCCAGAGTATGATCTCATCTACAACATGGTCCCTCAGTGAGATGTGCAAGACACATCTCAAATCTGAGTGGCAAGATATTGATCCAGATGACACTGCCGCATACTTTGACGGGAGTGTTTCCTCACCAGACATGCTGATGACATTTGTGCATCACTGTGAGCTCAACGCTCATTACCAGATGGCTATCATATCCAAAGTACAGATACTACCATTGACAAGACAACTTACAAATCTTGCCGGAAATGCTTGGTGAGTGCTTGGCACATTAGCATACATCTGCAAAACGACTGAAATGAAACAGGCGGTCAGCAGAACATAGCGACTTACAGCAGCTTACATGCGATAAACAAACTCCTCTCATTGGTGGAGATCAACACAATTAGCACACTGTAGCTTAGATAGTGATAGCAACATGATAACAATCCATCTATTGCATGAACTAAAAGTCGTTGTTGGAGGCTTCTGCCATCCCAGGACCAAGTACAGTACTGCTACGCATAAACACTAGAGTACAGAATGCTATAAAATTACACTGTGCTACTGGATTAGCACATACAATGCACGAACTGAAGTCAAAAACTTGGCGATAAGCTTTGAAGAATCAGCTGGATGAAGATTCAATGCCAGTACCCATAGTGTGGGCTTCAAGTGCTATGACGAACGATGCAGCTACCAAAGCAACAAGTGGCGCCATCTTCTCGGGCTGTAGGATGTCGCTACATTTTAGCACCTTCCATACAACTTGAGATATCACACTTTGAACACATATATGCTCGAAGTATAATATAGCACCCTGAAGAGTGAAGTGAATGACTAGTACTGCGATAAAAAATCACTCACATCCACAATCGCATGTATGTAAAAAACCATAGTCTTCTGTTGCAAGAAGCACAGAGGCCACTTGCTGCAGGTGGGACACCTCGTCTGCATTGGTCGCCCCTCGGAGGGACTGCTGTAACCCGAAGAAAATGTCGACCATATTTTCTGCATATTTATGAAATGCGGAGCCGGTCTCCCATATGTGATCAATGCCTTGTGCTCGAAGCTTGATGGGTGAGGGGTGGGTGCCAAGGACGACATCAGACGCTGTGTTGATTGCAGCCCTAATGATGTTATTCCGCTTTTCCCTTGGGTATGGCATGGCATCGTCAGCGAACATCATTCGATACAAATTCTTCTTCATGTGGAGTAGTAACGCCTTGCATTGTTGTTTTGTGAGGAATGGGGGAGGAGGGACAGGGTGGACCGGTGGTGGTGGTGGCAGAGGGAGGACCGGGGGAGTGTTACGATTTGTGTTTTACTCTTTTCTTTTGTCAGACTAGTCTCTCCTTGCTTAGCTCTTCTTATGCTAAGCTCGTAGTTCCCCCTATCACACGCCTGTTCCTTCTATCAACTTCTAGAACATTCTTTGATTACTCATCATGATACTTTCGCTATTGGTTCACTGACTCAACAATCAGTCAGCCATTGTTCTTTCTCATTCTTTTCTCTATACGATTATTCAGCGTCTCTTCACTCTCGTATATAAACCCCAAGTAGTCTCCATGTACTTCAGCTTAGACCTACTTGGGTTATAACATCCTATTCCTTTTCGTGTGTCTCTGCTCTACACCTGAGTGAGCACTTTAGCTCTTACCTGCGTCCCATTCCGATCACAAGGGATAGTCCTTGATCCACCTGATTCCCCGGGAAGTCAGCCGTCTGGTCTTCACCAGGATGACCCCTTGACCCTACCGCCAGTAGGGTACCCCCTTGCCTCAACATCTTAGGACCTTCACCAAGTCTGTGCTCGACCCCTCAGGATCAAGCGTAACAGGGAGGGGACGGTATCATAGTAGAGCGCTTGCGCTGTTTTGGTACAGTGGTGATACCCTGCAGGCTGTCAGCATCTGAAGACTATGAAAAGAGGAATGGTACTAATATAATGTTGTTCCATTGGGATGAGCCTGACGTACACTCTCCTGCACAGATGGGAATAAACGCAATGCCATAGCCAGGCGTTACTTGAGTTGAAAGATCCTCGATCCATGTTTGGGAGGTCGAAGTGTGGGATGTTGAACAGGTCGCGTTGTATCATGCCTGCATGGGCCCATGTTGTGCAGCGCCTGAGAGACCAGAGGTGTCAAACAAAAGCATTTGAGGTATTGTGCAAGACAGCTGGATGTCAAAGTTGTTGAGACCAAGAGAATTAATAGCATCTATGACACAAATGAAAATAGTAGAAAGAGGTTGGGATAAATGACGTACCGACATCCTGATAATCAGCTAACAATCCACTCATGTCTTTGTGGTATGCCAATGGCACGTTCACGTCTTGATGCGGTGCTGATGGAGCCTCCAGGTCTTGGTAGTACACTAATAGCGCACTGATGTCTTGGTGCTGTGTTAACAGTGCACTGATATCTTGTTGCTGGAGAGGCTCGATGAGGAAATGAAAGTCTTGGGAGATATCAGCAGCATTTTGGTGACTGCCGATAATATTGCCAGCATGAAATCGTGGAGGGATCTAAAACAATGTCAGTTATTTCCTCAATTGTGTTGATTAGAGGTGATATACATTGCGATGCCCTCTTGTTGAGCATGGTGGCATTGAGACCTGAGGCCTGAGGGATGATGGTAACACATGGTCATATTTAAAGATGAGTCAATATATAAATATTAATACATTGGTCAATGTTGCCCACTGTGGTGATCATCATAGCCTTCATTGTCCCCATTCTCATCATCCTCATCATTGACTTCATCCACAAGGTCATTGGACATGTCTGAATCAGAGCTGTCTGATTCGGGTTCAGGGTCAGAGAGAGCAAGCATGTCATCCAACTGCATGTTGACGATGGACAATGCAGCTAAATTGTCAGCATATATGGCATGATGAAAAGCGACATCATTCGCAATGTCACTTCCATGAGCCTCAGCCTCCTCCTTGAACATCTGGAGCTCCGTGCAAGCAGCAGCCAGCCTCTGCCTTTCATGCTTTTCATACTCCAACAGAGCATCCTTCTCTTTCTCCAATGCATTGACCTCACGAAGTGTCATGGAGATTCAGTGTAAAACAACGATCCTTTCCGGGATGGCAAAGGATCTATGAAAATGGGTGCGAGTGTACTCAACCCAAGGGAGGGTGTCAGATGGCAGCAGCCCGAGATACGGACCTGAGTGAAGAATCCCTCAAACAGAGGGAAAACAAATGAATAA
Source organism: Pulveroboletus frians (assembly GCA_038089395.1). Classification (NCBI taxonomy): domain Eukaryota; kingdom Fungi; phylum Basidiomycota; class Agaricomycetes; order Boletales; family Boletaceae; genus Pulveroboletus; species Pulveroboletus frians. Next base: position 13,799 of record JBBPKT010000465.1, on the reverse strand, counting down.
AACAATAGTCGGACTGACAAGAACTCAGGGAAAGACAAAGATGATGGGAAGATAAATTGATAATATTCAGAAGCACGAGTACACCAGTTTTATAGTCCTGGGTACGCCCGTAGACTTCTATCTACGAGATGAAACAAATCCGAGGCCAATCGGCACCCAGGGGACATACAATCTAAAACTGTCCGGTCCGGATGATTCGAATCCGGTACCGGATGATTCGAATCCGGTACCGGATGATTCGAATCCGGTACCGGACTGACGCGATCCGGACCCGGATAAACGGGCGGATTGTACAAACAAACTCGGAAAAACAAGAAATGAACAAAATACAAAATAAACCTACCCGGATGGACTGTAGACGCGATGGACGATTGAGTGAACGCTTGAACGGACCGAAAAGGGAGCTGTATAACCGTAGGAGGGCTCGACCTCCTATATCGGGAAAGGATGCAATCCTTGGACATGACTTTAGCTATGTAGAACTTGTTAAAGACCTCCATTGGCATGAGTGATAGGCTGTGCTTGAACATGTCCCTCCCCTGATTGAGACCGAGTGTTAGAACAGGTCACAAAGCTGAGTGCCAATAACTAACCTCAACCACGTCTTTGAGTGTCAGTGAAGTGTGAGAAGTTCTTCCCACAGCTCTCATCGCAAACCAGAGCTCAAGAGGAGGGGGAAAGGAGCGGACCATGTAAGGAGTATACATTCTTTGCATCCTCCCTTTGGCTTCAAGTGTGCGCTGTCAAAGGGCAGACTGTGGCACCTCTGGGCTAGGGGGATAGAGACCGCGGGATGCCATACAAGGGTAGGATAATGGGGGTGGGATTATCTGAGGCACCTTTGTGACCAACTGGACGTTTGTGGGCAGGGGACTGAAGGAGAGTTGGGTCAATAGACAGGGGAGTGTGAGGGCTACAGCCAACAGAAGTGTTTACAGAAGTTGAAAGAAGGGGAGTATCTGCCATGGTCATATACAACGTAGAAGGAGTGCGATACGGAGTTGCACCAGAACTTGGAGACTTGGAGTTCATGCTAGGTGGGGTTTGAACACCTTGTGTTTCTTCCGGGCTAATAACACCTAGCGATGGCAAGTCCATGCGTTTTTCTCAATTTAACTGATCATCACTCTACTAATTTATTATGTGCAGCCAGTCATTCATCTGTCCTAGTTGTGACGGTTGTTTTTTATCACCTGCTCACTTGGCTGAACATTTCAGTTTGCCAGAAACTTCTTGCAGGCTACTGTTGACAGACAGGGTTCCTACATCAGTACCTCCCACTCTCTTCCAACGTCCTGGAGAGACCCTTACTGGCCGCTATCATCCGAATTCAGGTTATATCTTTGGGGAAGGAGAAACCTTGCTGAATAAGTTATGAAAAGATAAATATGAGGAGTATCAGTGACATGCTCCACAGTACCCGTTCCAAGATGAAGGAGAGTGGGAGCTCGCTAAGTTCTTATCAACACATCTCACTTAGATGGCAATCAATCAGTTTCTCAAGCTAAAATGGGTACATCATGACAAGGTCTACCTACCCTGTGTTCATGTGTCTTCTTTCAGTTCCAGACCTGACCAAAACCATCGTTCTTGTCTGCAGAGCAGCTAACTGGATGGCTTGATGCTTTGCCATCAGGTCCTGAATGGAAATGCACCACAATGACCATTCAAGACTGTCCGACCACTCGACCCATTCATCTCATTTGGCGGGATGCCAAGGCCATGGTAGAAGACATATTAAGTAACCCAATCTTCACAGACTACATGACATTTGATCCTCACATTGTTATGAGAGAGACCGGCAGGGAGTACAGTGAGTTCTTCACTGCGGATTGAGCTCACCAAATTCAAGTGCATACAATGTAATATTCGAGTCCAGGGGTCTCACCTCGCTGCAGGACCAGCTTCCAGTGGGAGCTACATTAGTGCCTATCATAGTTGCTTCTGACAAGACTCCTGTAATGCACCACACAGGGGGGCTAGAGATGCATCCTGTCTTTGTTACTGTTGGCAACATTCAATCAGATGTTAGGATGTAAGCAACGTCACATGCATGGCGATGCATAGCCTTCATGCCTGTAGCCGACTTCAACATTCATCCTGACTTCCAGACTATCCTATCTGCTCACCTTTTCCATTCTTGTATGGACATCGTGTTTGTGTTGCTTAAGGAAACTGCAAAACAAGGAGATGCTATGACAGACGCCCTAGGATATGTCCGCAACTGCTTCACTCCTCTCGTTGCTTATGTTGCAGACCTACCCAAACAGCAGCTCATCGCATGTGTCTCCAAAAATGCATCCCTCGTCACTACCGCGACTCTGTCTGAGTTTGGTGATCCCTTTCCCCACCCCCCTCGTACTGGGGCAGATACGCTCAAGAAAATACAGCAATTATGTACCGAAACCCATCCTTGGGATATCACTGCCTTCTAAAAGAAGGCCAAGGCATTGAAACTGCTCGGGATTCATCTGCCATTTTGGTGGGATTGGAGGTTTGCTGACCCTGCTCATTTCTTAAACAGCAAAATACTACACTCCTGCCATAAGTTTTTCTTTGACCATCTGCTCAAGTGGTGCAAGGAGGTCGCTAGGCACCACGTTCTCGATACCCGCTACAAAGCTCAGCACAAGTGAGTTGGCATTCATTACTTCACTTCAGGTGTGTCGCATATCAAGCAGATGACAGGCCACGAGCACCATGACATTCAGCAGACCATCATTCCCATGATTTCTAAAGCTGCTCCCTCTATTACACCCCTCTTTGTCTACTGTGTCCGTTCCCTCGTCGAGTTCATCTACAAGGCACAGAATCCTGTTCACACTGACGCATCCATCGCGTCAATGATTGAAGCGCTATCCGAGTTCCATGGGACTAGGCAAGCCATCATTGATGCTGAGGCCCGACGAGGTGTTAGCAGGGTCAAGGCAGATTTCAACATTCTGAAGTTAGAGGTCATGCAAAGCTTCACACACAACATCAAGGATAATGGTACATTGATGCAGTACACCGCTGATGTCACTGAACGTCTCCTTGTCACTCACTCTAAGCTCCCCTTCGAAAGAACCAACTGACAAGCAAGCACTTTCGTGGATCAGATAGTGGGTCTACTCAATCAGGAGGAAAGTATACGCTGTTTTGACCTCTACCTAATCATCCGTGAGTCAGAGAAGCTGCTCGAGAATCTCATCGTCCTCGAAGACAAGGAAGTCTCGACCATCAATCCAGCATCATTCCTCATTACCCACATTGCCCCTGGCAAGGAGACTTCTTTTGTTGGACCACACCCTTTCTGCAACTTTTTTGCTGATCCCAAAGGGTTCTTGTCATTGTCTGGCGCCACTGCATTTCATGTCACTGTCCAGCCTGACCATAAGGGGCTCATGGTTGTGGAGATACAGGAAATCTATCCATTCCCCAATACTGTGCAATGTATAGAAAAATACATCCATGTTGCCTCAAGTGGAGACCTGACTCCTTTGTGGTCACCATCATCGGGAAAGTTCAATCTCTGGCATAAATGTTGTATTCAGCAAGACTCGTCATTCCGGTTGCAGTACATAATGCAGAGTCAAGTGATTCAAGCCCATCCTTGTTCTGACACACACCCATTTGGGGCTCATGATGCCATCCTTCTTCGTTGCCCTGATGCCGACAATGTCATGGGTAAGTACTCTGTACTGTATTGTTTATGTGTTCTAATTCGCCTTCAGATGTGGCCAGAGTTAAGGCTATATTTTCACTGAAGGTTCATGCAAATGTCACCCTCCCCCCCTACTTGGCATCCCCTCTTCTTTTTGTCGAATACTTCATGGTGTGTGGTGCTCCTGAAGATGACCCAGAGTGCATAGGTCTCTATAGAGTTCGGCATCCACCCCCTGTCAGTAGCACCGCTGACAGATATAGTACACACACTGGAGCTTGTCCCCATTTTTAATACCGCCATACCAGGTATTAGCATCTCTAAAGCATCATGTCTAGTGGCCTACCAAGAATACTATGTCAACTCTTTCGCTGACAAGGAATCCTTCAATATCATCTGTTAGACTAGTAGATTCTCCCCTATGCCAATTCCATATTGTGGTCTTCTTTGATCACAAGATGATCTGAGATCCATCCTTACACGACCTCCAGCAATGGCACAGTCTGCACAGTCCCAAAGAAGAGAGCATTAGACCAAATGGGCCAATTTCACACTTGTCCAAAAAGAGAACGAGCAAAGCCCATCCCAAAGCCCGCTTCGCATTGCTAAAGTATTACCAAGACCATGCAAATGCACAACCTCTTCAGGAACAAAACCCTAAATGGTGGTCATGCCGAACGCAATGAATATATTCTGCTCCACAAGTTCCACAAGCTCAAATACATCTGCCCTGACAAGACCTTCAGCAGAAAAGTTCCAAAGATTGAGCCTGAAGCCGATGATGCCGACGGGGAGGGTGGTGGGATGAAGACCAGCAGGAGCAAGCGAGACAAGTACAAGGGTGGCCTCATGTTTGAACCCAAGTGTGGCTCGTGGGACAAATTTATTTTGGTCATGGATTTCAACTCGGGAGGTGCCATCTGTCGCCGGCAGATACCTTGCTTGCCACTTGGCAAATTTAAAGGGATGGCTCAAGCATTCACTTGAATCTGAAAGGTGAACTGTATTAAGGGTTCATAAAAGACAATAACATGTATGTGAGTAGGATATGAAGAAAGATAAAGAGTAATATAGTCTAAGCAAATGAGTGTGAGGTGAAACTGGAATTAGTTTAAATGACACTTCTTTGTAGGAGTAGCAGCAGGGCCAACATAAAGGCTGACCTTTCGCTTTCTTGGGCTTCCACCTACAGTAGAATGTGGTGGTGCAATAATATGAATCATTTGAATATCTGCAGTATAGACATCACTTCCCTGGCTCCCCTTCTTACCCCCAATTGCCCAATGAGAAAGATTAAAGTAAATCTCTACTAAAGCACCCTCCAGGTTTCGCCTGTATGCTTCAGGCTTAATGAGCTTTCCCTGAAGGTTATATGCTGGGATGGGCACAATCTGGTGAGTATCTTTAAGTTCCTCAAGTTCCTCACGTGCATCTTCATCTGTCAGAGGCCAATTGTCAATTGAGAATGCAGCTGCATCTGTAATACATCAGAATAATGATGAGCAGACCCGAAAAAGTTCTTACTTACCTTTAGACTCATCATCAGTACCATCCCCAGTGGCTAGCACACCATCTCCTTCTGCTACTTCGTTCACATCCTTGTCACTACTGTCAAGCTTAGGCCTATCACTCTCTTCTTTGTCAACATCGAGTGGCTAGAATCGAAAGCAAAGTAGTTAGAAACATAACATAAATAAATTTCATGCATACCTCGAAAAGAACATGGCGAACTTTGAAACACTGCCCCGAAATACCTCCCGGAGGGAGAAAGCCTTTTAGTACACTGGTATCCCGGTGTCACAACCAACTGTTGGAGGTGACGAAGGTTCTGCATAACCATCCGGAAGTCCTGGCAAACGGGTTGCATATCTGGTTCTTCCAAGGTACAAGAGGGTTTGACATTGATGAGCACTCGCCAAATGTGAGATCCCTTGTGGTAATTTGCATCTGTGGTGAGCCAGAAGTCATGAGTGCATATGGTGGCAACAGCACACAGTGGTGCTATCTCAAAGTCGGTTTCTGATGGGGGTGATGGCAAACCAGATATCTCAGTGCAGGGAGTATCGCTGACATCAGATTTCTTGATCACCAGACAATCTGCACGGCTGTCTCGTACCCACTGCACATGGTCAAGAACTGTGCTTTCACCAAGGTAAAACCTAGTGTCAACTTGGTTCTTGCGCACAGCAAGTATCCATGCAGGTAAGGTGCACAATGTCGTCGCCTGCACAAGAGGCAGGGTAGGACTAACAGGGCAGGTAGGAGCAGGAGTCATAGTAGAGAATGAGTGCAAACAGAGGGGGAGGAGAGTACTAGAGGCAAAGGAAGAGAACAAGAACGAAGGATAGAGGGAAGATAAAGGAGTGATGGAGAGCATGCTACTCACAGGTACTCTTTTTATACCCTCCTAAGGGGTATGTGTGTTGTAAGTGGCCTGATGAGCTTCTAACTGAAAAAAGATGTGAGGTCAGCAGAAATGAGTATAGCGAGGTCTAGAACAGACAGGAGCAGGGTTGTATGACAAGAGGGAGCCCAGTCAGCAGACGGGAAGTGAAACCTAGACATGAATCGAATCAACTTAGTATGGTCAAAGTATCAGCATAATACCCTACCTCAGCACTCTGCTAGCTGACACACCATTTACAGTCTCATGAGGGGCCTGGTCAACATGAACTTCTTAATCAGTTAGCTGCTCAAGACATCATTTCCTCGCTCAAAGGCATCCTAAAAATTAGTCGGGAGCAGAGACAAAGCAAGGAACAACTTTTCAACCATGTTATGCATGAAGCACCTCTGGAGCGGCTTCGCTTTCTATGTGACTTGGCAAACAAAAAGATGAGGGCTATAGCTGATGAAAGGGTACCAAGGGGGGAGCCAAGTGCTGCCAGTGGCAAGTGGAAGCGAGTTGAAGAGATTCGAATAGAACGGCGCACGGCTCGACGTATTGACAAAGAAGTCAAGAATGGAGACCACTATGATCCTTCTCAGTTTCTCCAGCTCCCCACAGATGAAGAAGTGAAAATGTGCTATGAACGGTTCTATGATGCAACCTCCAATGCTGCGGTGCAGTCTCAAACATGTAGTGTTTGTGTGTGTGAATGCAGCACACATGATGACAGACTTTCAGAGACCTATCTTGACCAACTTCCCAATACCTCTTGTCTTGTTCCATGGCAACCACATCCTGCACACAGTCTTTTCGATGGCAAGCTTCTTGAACCCTCTGCAGTCAGGAGTGTTGATGGTCGGTATCTTGTTTCAATCTGTGCCTGGTGCTCGGAAGACCTGAAGAAGATGCATGCCAAACCTCCACACTATGCTCTTGCGAATCAGCTGTGGATAGGCCAAGTTCCCTGGCAATTGTTACGAATCCCCTTGCACCTAACTTTCACCTTCACTCTCATTTCCATCACTTTCCTTCATCCTCACATTTGTTACATCACGTGACCTCCATGAGGCCGATCACATGACCAGTCACATGATGAGTCCAGACTCTGATGTCATCTATGACATCATGCCTCAAGGTTGTCACATGACACAACCCTAGATTACCCTAACCCTCATCTCCATCGGATCTCCATGGCAATCCTGCCACCTCCTAGATCTCCCGATCCGATCTAATCTCCCCATTGTATCCTTAAGTATATATTGGATCCTGATCCCGATCCTATCTCCATGGACTACGATCAGATCTCAGGGCTCGCCTCCTTGCAGCCTGACCTCTTTAATCTCCATCCATACTTCCATTCCTTCTCACAGTCATTACCGTATTATTAGCTTACCTTCCCACTGTTGTTACCATGTATAGTAGTGTACAGCTTGGTCCGTGCGCGGACACAGGCAATATATAAGGCCAGTGGCCTAAAGCTGGCTTGTCAGATTGGCTCTTCTCCTGTCTGCTAAGGGCTTGGCCTTCGGGCCTCGTCCCTCATCCCTCAGGGTCGGCTTTACTGTGGTAACGGCTCTGGCTGGTCCTCGATATGGACTTTCCTCTCTTGCCAGGTAGCTCCGTTATCAGCGCCTTCCCTTGGTTGTCGTTTGGTCGTCTGGCCGACGGTGGTTGTTCGATTCCCAGTGGACATGCCGACTTGTTCACAACAGCAATTGCAGGTGCTCACCTTCCCGGAGCAACTCCTTGTGTCACTAGTTTATCCCTGTGTCTTCGTTTTCAAACTCTTTCCAAAACGATCTGGAGGGGTATGAGATATATCAACCTTGCAATGCGCAATGCGAGAAAATGTTAGTTCATATGAACTTGACTCACAAGGGATCGCATCTATGGTTGAAGGCAAGCTAATGCCAAGGCGACTGGAGCTCTTAGCATCCCTGATAACTGTAATGTTCATTGGCCTTGGGCAACTTCCGAAATCATGGATCCACTCCACATTCCATGTACATAGACAAGCAGTTCTTGACATGCTTCTTTGGTTGAAGGCCAACAATGCAAAGTACTATGGAGATATTAAGATCAGTATGTCTCGTGTTGAAGAGTTGCTGGCAAATGATGTACCTGAAGAGATCACGTCCATTATACGTCAATCAGATGATGTTAGGATCATCGAACAAGAGAGTGAGGGCTATGTTCCCCAAGATGATAACAAATGTTAGTGATCACCTTATTCATAGTAGAAAGACATACTGATGTCAATGGCCATACTAGTCTCTCTTAACACAGGCTATGGGGATCTGACAAATGGTGCTGGTAACAACAGTAACGGCAAGCCTTTTCTCTTTCGGTACATTGAACTGTGGGACTTACAGTTACACCAGATGGACCAGAAGTCATTCCACTTCAGATCTCTGGTGCAGTTGACACCGACATGTCCAAGCTAACAGCTAGCGAGTTAATGGCTTGGGGCCTTGCCAACTTATGGAAGGAGGGTAAGGAAGGAGGCTATGCAGTGCAACATGGACACCAACCTGTAAATGAATTTGGGCATTCATGAGCAGGAGAATCATCTGATGAAAATCGCCCGAACTTCTTTGAAAGAGCGTTTCCTTGCTTATTCCCATATGGTGAAGGTGGTGTAGAATGTGACCAACCTGTTAACATGGAGTTCAATGATCACATCAAGTGGCTCCTGCGATACCATGACAGGCGTTTTAGACAACACAAAATGTTTCCTTTTGTCAGCTTTGGTATCATGCAGCGTCGCCAGGTCCTTACCTCTGCACATCTTCAGATGCTTCGAAAGACATTTGAGAAGGACACACACCTATTGGCAACCATTACTGCAGAAAGACTACAGAAAGCGCAGGAGGAAAAAGAAAAAAAGATACCCATCTCAGATCCTGCCATCCAACTCCTTCGTCAACATATCTATGCAACAGGAGGGCGTGTTGTTGGCTTGGACTAGTCCTGTCATCAGCTCTGCAGTCAGATCTGGGCAACGTCAATCATGCTGAACCCACCAGCTTTATGGATTACCATCAATCCTTGCGACCTTCATGATCCTATTGTGCAGGTTTTTGCAGGGGAGTCAATTGATCTGGACAAGTTTGATGCCCAGTTTGGTCCACCCAAGGAGAAACGTGCACAAAACATTGCCTTGAACCCATATGCAGCTGCCAAATTTTTCCACTTCCTCATCAAGACAATGCTAAGGACCTTGTTCGGTGTTGAAATCATGCAACAATGTATCAAAAGTCACATTGGTGTTTTTGGTCACATTACCGCTTTTTTTGGCCTAGTGGAATCACAGGGACGAGGAAGTCTACACCTTCACATGCTTGTTTGGCTGAAAAACGCACCTCCCATGGAGGATATGGAGAGCCTTCTGAAAAGCGAGACATTCCATCAGACAGTGAAGATGTTTATCAATGCAAACCTTCGTGCTTACCTTCCTAGCTTTGAAACCGCTGGTTCCATTAAGGAAATACCAAATGAAGTCGATGTTGCATATTCACGTCCCCCAAAACCAGGTTCTCCCAATTACGATGCTGAAGTTCAAGATCTTGAATGGCAGGTTGCACATTCCAAGCAATTGCATACCTGTGAATACTGTCGCTGTCTGGTTCCTGGCAAGAACAGAGGCTTTGTTTGCAAACGGCATGCACCATTTGAGAAGGCTGATGACAGCTATATCAACGAAAATGGAACATGGGGGATGCACCACATGTACGAGTTCATGAATGGATGGATTCCTTCGATTTCCATCAATGCTCACTGCAATAATGATGGCAAGTTACTCATGAATTCACGGGATACGACGAACATGTCATTCTATGTCACAACATACCAAACAAAGAAGCAAGGGAGAAACTATAACATGTCAGCAGTTCTTGCAAAAGGATTCGCATATCACAATCACCAGTCGACATACCTTGAGAGCATCCGTGATCAACAGTGACTTCTTTTGTTCCATCTCGTGCATACCATTAACCAGGAGCAGGAGCTGGCAGCACCAATGGTCATGTCATATCTAATGGGCTGGGGAGACACATACCGGTCACACCTACACACCAATTTACTGGTCCTCATTTATGAGCACCCTTTTTGTGAAATACCCAGAGCTTCAGAGGTGCACCACTTCAATCACTGATGGTGCTGAAAAAGAGGCAAGGTTAGTCAATCCAGCATGACAAAGAGAAAACATGCTCAGATTATTTATTCCTATACACAGGACGTCAGCGATGGAAAGCACGATAAGGAACAAGACAGACGATAGCAATGGGGATCCAATTGAGGGGAATGACACAGAGGTATATTGTAACGTCCTTGAATCTTTATTGTTGCTTATTTCTTGCACCCTGTAGGAACGTGAAGCTTCCAATGGACAAGATACTGTAACGCTCAAGATGGATGCACACGGAAAGGTATTGACAAAGTGTCAGGTGACTGACTACCGTTGCTGTGGCGATGCACTTGCCAAATCAAACATCATCGACTTCTTCATCAATACCTATGAGGCTGAGATAGAGTCAGAATTCCAACAGGAGGCTACACCCCAGCATTCTCAGCTAGGGGAGTCTGATCTTTCACGCATCCCGAGGCAAGCACGAGGATGGCCACATCATGAGAGAGTCCCATATCTTCCCATGCATCCTAAGGCTAAGCAGAGGCACCACATTGTTCGAGCTATGGGACACAACAACTTGCCCAATTTCATTGGCTACTACTTTCCCCGTTGCGATGATCCCGACCAGTATCCCTTTTATTGTCCCTCAATGCTCATGTTGCTGAAACCATGGAGAAATCTTGAAACTGACCTCAAGCAGTCTGGTCAGACGTAGCAATCAGCATTCGAGACATTTTATGCCGCTTCATCACGCAGGGTTCACCACATCATCTCAGGTATTCAATACTTCCATGAGTGTGAGAGCTCAGCATGTCGAAACTCTGCAACCACCCAATCAGCAGACTCTCAAACTATGCCATCTGATGTTGTCGAGCAAGATGGTAACCCTTATCTCAATGAAGATCAGGAAGGTGGCCACACTGCTGAAATAAGCAAGGAAGGATTAGCCATGCTCATTGCTTCCCAAGTCCCCTGGAGAGAGGAATTACATGGTTGTCTGGCAGTCGAAACAGCTAAGTCCGCCAAAATATTTATGGATGACAAGCATATTCCATCGTGGCTCCAGCAATCTGATGTGGGGGGCACAGATAAATCCTCTGAATCCGACCGGCAGCCCAGTATTTTGGGCATTCAGAATGCTGATGACAAGGACGTCAGACATTTCCTCACTTGAAAAGAACAACTGGCGCGTGATGTTCATAATCAAAACGCCAGGATGTCAGGGGATTTTATACAAGGAGCTGCTCAAGAAGAGCTACTGTCAGATCACACGCACACATCAGTCCATCAACTTTCTATTGAGGGTGAATCCGCCAGGGCAAGTGTCTCATATCTTGGAGAGCACAATGAGCTGTCAAAGGTAGCCCTCACCTCCATTGATCCATCCATGCTTCGGGATGATCAGTTTCATGCATATGACATTGTGCGATGGCACCTTGACCAAACAATTGCGGGTCGGAAACCACCTCCTCTTCAAATGGTTATTCATGGCAAAGGTGGCACAGGGAAATCAAAGGTGATTCAGACGATCACAGAATACTTTGCCTCGAAGGGCATGAAGCATTCCTTAGTGAAGGCTGCATATATAGGAGTCGCAGCATCTCTTATTGACAGAAAAACAATGCATTCAATTGCATTTATCTCCCACTCAGATAATACTCCGCCAAGTGCTGAAGTGAAGTGCAAACTGCAGGCCCTGTGGAAAGATGTCCACTACCTCATTATCGATGAAATGTCTATGATTGGCAAGGCATTTCTTGCCAGGTTATCTCGCAACATTAGTATCGGGAAGATGGTGAAAGGTCAACCTGCATCCAATTACTCATTTGGTAGCATATCTGTCATCCTATGCAGTGATTTTCATCAGTTCCCACCTGTTGCAGTCGGAATACATGAGGCACTCTACTTTCCTTCAAAGCTGCTTCACTCTGGACCTAGCCAGCTTGGCAGAGCAATCTATGAAGAATTTCACACTGTTGTCATCTTCAAGGAGCAGATGTGGGTAACTGATGAGACCTGGTGCAATTTTCTTTGTCATCTGCACTATGGTCATGTCCAACAACATCACATCAGCATGCTTCGCACACTGCTAATTAATGCAACAAATCTGGAGACTGACTTCACGAAGGAGCCTTGGAGTAACGTATCACTCGTCACACCACATCATGCTGTTCGCTGACTCTGGAATGACTCAGCCGTCAAAAAGCATGCTCGTGACTCACAGAATTTTATCTTTCAATGTCAGGCTGAAGATAGAATCAAGGGAGAGCCATTGACCCTGGCTGAGCGCTATGCTATAGCTGCCTGTGACAGACAATGAGGAGAGCAGAAACGGCACAATCAAGACTTGCCTGATATTCTCGAGATCGCTGTCAGGATGACTGTTATGGTCACCCAAAATGTCCAGACAGACCTTGACATCACCAACGGAGCACGTGGCACTATTGTTGACATCAAACTTAGTCCCAGTGAGCCCATCATTTTTGACTACTGTTCCCCAGTCATCAAACTCCAGCATCTTCCCTTGTGTATTCTGGTAAAGTTGACTTGCATATGTGCAACACAGTTGGAAGGATTGGAGGAGTCCATTATCCCAGTTGAACCCACAACCAAAACCTACTGGATCAAGTGTGCATCACCCGAGGGCAAACCGATCATGCGCACTGTCAAGCGACGCCAGTTTCCAATGACAGCTGCATATGCTTTCACAGATTACTGGTCACAAGGTCAGACGATTCCAGCTGTGCTGGTTGACATTGCAACACCGCCAACAGGTGGATTGAGTCTTTTTAACCTCTATGTCGCACTTTCCCAGAGCTCAGGCCGATCAACAATTTGGCTCCTTCGAGACTTCAATGACAAACTGTTTCAAGCATCACACATGCCAGAGCTGTTGGCAGAGGATGATCGGCTCGAAGAATTAAACTTGAAAACTCAGGCTCAATGGAAGGAGATGGGGCACGATACAAGATCGTCTGGTTAAGAGTCATTAGATTAGATTACACGGCGATGAATATAAATTTGTTTGGGTGCATGCGCATATAATATGTATGTAGTAGTGTTTGTTCATATTTCTTTCTCGGTATACACTGGTAAGTCAGGGGCTACACTTTCCCACGAATTACGGGGGCGACAGAAACCTTGTCAAGCAAGGTAATTCGCTCTATCCTAGCATCATCCAAGAGTACAACATTGACTTTACAACTGTGGAATGGACAGCGGAGGATGTATGTGGGCTGTATTTCGTCTTGATTCGTGCTTCTCATGGGCTTAAAGGAGGGAGAGGACCAAATTCCAGAACCTCCAGGTGCTGAAGCGCTGAGGTGCCACAAGGTGTCTTACCTTGGCTCATTGCAACGCTCGTGCAACGTCGAAGACAAGTCAAATCTCTGATGAAGGACCGCTCGATAACCCATGCGAAGCTCCTGCAGGTGATCGAACAATTAGTCGTACACAACCAAGGACTAACAACTCGCGCCCAACATAGTACGACATCAAGCAACAGGCACTCAAGCTCACTGCTAATAGTATGTACGGGTGTCTCGGATTTGAATACTCTAGATTCCATGCCCGTGCCCTCGCTGCCCTCACGACATTCAAAGGACGAGAGATCTTGACCCATACTCGTGAATTGGCCG
>JBBPKT010000464.1:0-19011 GCA_038089395.1 Pulveroboletus frians | reverse complement strand
ATGATGAAGTTGATCTAGAGGTTGCCATTCGTGAACGGCTTGCGACTACCATCGAGGGTCGCATCCAATGGGCGCTCCAATTGCTGGACGCACTTTCAAACGTCACAGGGCTACAAGACCAACATTTGGACGCGGACGATTTTCAAGAGGCGGCCCTCGATGCCCTCGAGGCATTGGAAGCACCTTCATCATTTATATTTGACACTGCGTTTCCCGAAGAGCGAAGCCCATCCCCCCCATTCTCCCCCATAGTGTCGACTCAACCAGTGCCCCAGCGTGTTCCAAAAACGCGTTCCGCCCGGACACCCAAAGCATCCCAACAGAAGAAACATCTGTACATCAAGCTCCCTTCCATCGCGTCGGAAAACCAGTTTGCAATTCTTGCGTGTTCAACCTGCAGTCGAACACAGTTCACTACTCTCCAGGGGCTCCTCAATCACGCGCGACTAGCCCATGGCGTCGAATGGGCGTCTCATGATGCATGTATTGCGGCCTGTGCTGTTCCTATTTCTGTGGATGCGCACGATTGGGAAGCGTATGAGAGAGATGGCGTGGAAGTACCCTGGGGTGGGAGCGTTGTTGGGTTACGTCGGCTGTTTGAACGAGCAGTGGGTGTTGATGTTATCCCATCTAACCCTGCCTTGGTGCATGCGACGTCAGACCTTTCCTTAGAAGGCCCAGCGACAGTACCAAGCACGCTCTTATCGCGAACCCTTGGTCTTCACGCGGACTCCCCTGCGCTTGCACAATTCCTTGGTCGTGCTCCCAAGCGTCGTTGCATCCACGTTTACGATGAAGATCAGCACATTGATATCATGACTTTCGACGAGGCAAGCTCGCACTTACATGGACTTGTCTCCGGAGAACCAGCACAGCCCAAGAAAGGTTTCCGCATGTACTACCCGCACAGAAATACTGCTCGCAGGGACCTCGATCTGGTGGTTAACATCGATGCGGGGGCGGAGATCCCAAATGGAGGCAGCAGTTCGGCTCCTGCCACTATCCCAGCCGGTACAACTCCATCGCGCTTCCACATTACAGCGCGTGTCCGTCTTGAGGATCGGAGTTTGTTCTTGAAGGAAGGTGGGGCTTACTGCGATGCTCAATATTGCACATTACTCAAGGACACAGACCGGCGCACCCAGTTCGGCACTACTGATCAGTATCGTTGGATGTTAGGAGTCACGGCGCCATCCTATGTACGTTCATAACAGTTTACGAGTGTTTGGATGCTAAAATTGTCGAGCAGTCGCTCCCGTTATCATCCTTCCTGACTTGTGTCACTGTCGTACCACCGAAGACGGTCTCACCTGTATCTCTCGCAGTTCAACAACAGCCTTTCGCGATTATTGGTACCGCGAATGAACCGTTTACAGCTAAGGTTACTTTTGAATGGGTTGGTGGCGGGAAAATGGAAGTTGAGCATTGGGTTGAAGTATGTCAACCCCATCACCAATTTCATATCTAGACCTCGCGGTCTTTAACTTACCGACTTCATCTAGCTCGATCAATCCAAGTCCTGTACTTCTGTTTTTGGCTCAGAACAATTGCTTGACGTAGAGCTTGATCGTAATACGTCTTTGCTTCCGGCTGCCAAAGGGAACCCTCCTATACCATCACTGGATCGGCAGCTTTCAGTCGACTGTGCCACGCGTAATACGTTCCAAACCGACCCAGAGCATGCAAATGCTCCAACGAACAAGGAGGAACGTGAGTGTTATCGTGTTCCCCGCGTATGGAGATGCGTTGCAAACATGTGGTGCTGTAGATTACGAACAGGTCCTACGAAGCCTCCTTCCGAGGGCGCCTATGACCACAAAAGGGGTGTTTTTTGAGATTGATGCGTCGCTTAGACTAACTGAGATACTCAGACGTCAGGTCAAGAACGACTGCTCAAATTCCATATAAGTTGGTCGCTAGTCCCGCACACTTGCTCGCTCTCGTACCCGGGAGACGGAAAGCCATTGAGGTGTGTAGCCACACATTGCCACCGCCAGCTACTTTTGTTGAACACGTACTGAAGTGGGCCCGCGCCCGCGCACTGCATGCGCTTTACATCGATTATGCGTCATCGGCTCCATCATGTCGACAAACAACCCTGACCGTTGGTGATGTGTATATATTCCTCGAAGATGGTTCGTACTTTCCTCGTCCGTCGCATCCTACCCCAGGACCACCCTCCGAGCCGAAGAAAAAAGGGAGGGAGAAGGACGGGACAGTGACGCCGGGTGAAGAGTTTTGCCCGACGTGTGGCATCAAAAAATGCCTTCATCCCGGACACGAAGTCACACGCGAAGAGGGTGCGGTCCGTTGGACCTGCGCTGTCGTTTCGCCTCCGGAGCAACAATACGGAACGAGGTTTCCTCTTACTAACTTGTCTAGAGTTCTCACATGGTCGAATGGACTTATGCGAGCGGTACAAGATCCTCCATTACCATCAAGTTCCGTTCCAAATCAAACATTGAAGATGCCTTTACCACCCTGCCAATATACTCCACGTGACCTGGTGACACTCAATCCGCCGGAGTTCATCCTCGCGGTTCACAAGATCGTTTCCAAGCTACGCATTCCCACATTCCCTGACTTCGTGCCATGGGGAGAAAATCCCACCAGGGAATGTACCGAAAAATGTCTTGCTCCAGCCGCTCTATTGTCGGCCACTCTGAAACCGTTCATGGCTACATTACTACGGTCGGGCGTTGAAATTGTGAAACGGGACGCCACATCTATTGTGCCTGGAACGAAGAATAGCCGGGGAAAGAGGACGAAGAAGATCACACTTGTCCTGACGCCTGGACACATATTGCGCGGGCTTAGGCTCCAACCTCCAAACAGTCTCAAAACCGCTCCTAGCGTTACGCGGACTGCAGCGAGCCACGATCCTCGGGCAAGAGAATTTGCTGCGCTGTGCTTGGCCCGGCTAGGTGTCCGACTTGACTCTGGCCAGGATGGCTTCGGTACAAGTAGTGTGGAGCATTCAATCAGTCACACGACTTGTACATAGCGGGAAGCTGGTGTGGGCCAGACATGTCATGCTTGATTGCCGTTTTGTCTGTCCAACGATACGCCTACATAGTCGTGCGAGGCTCGGGCGTGTTCCGCTTCCGTCCCGGCCAGAGAGGCCGTCCTGATACTAGTATCGTGCATTTAAGTGCTAGGACGCCAATTTACATTGCCTGAATTCATGTCACGGTGGCATGTACTCCAAGGGTCTTTGCCTATCGGACAACACTGAGGTACGAGATTTGCGAGTCTTCTGAACTCTGGTTTCGAAACTTGAGTCCGAACAACCGACGTAAGTATGCACCTCGCACCCCAGTGCGTCGGCATTTCTGAGGTGAGATCTCCAAGAAGTCGTGGATTTGAATTGTCCCACTAGCTCCGGGATGTTTCAAACTTCAAGCTTCAAGACTCCTACGGCGGATCGACGGCCTAGGTTGTCGCCTTAGCGTATCATGTACGATTGGATTGGCTAGTTGCTGCCCAATAATGAGCTTGTCCCCCAAAAAAAATATTAAAAAAACTCATATGGACAATTGCCGCCTATCGATAGCAGATACGGGCAAGTTCACGGCCAGCAACATCACGATGCAGGCGCAGACGTTACAAGGCCGACCAGGCCACTGGAGTAACGAACAACGAAACCCCGTATCGGTACGGTGATTGACCGGCCGCTCAAGGGAGCTACGTTTTGATTCCAGCGCCTTCGAGCGGACCTTTGGGTGTGAATAATCCTGCCATCCAGACGCGCGGTTTAAACGCGACAAGTAGACAGGAGATGATCGATGACGTGACGAATTCGCGCCTGCCAGATGCCAAACGCTCGTTCCGAATTGCTCTACAGGGGAGTCCGTAAAAGGTGCTATACGTTTTGCCAGGAGAGGTGACCTGAGGAGGTGCAGCGTTACCTGTACTATATCGTTGGGGGTAGCCTCAAACTGCCAACGAAGCAAGTCCTCCCGCACTGCTTGCAATCGGAATGTGCGGGCTCGCGTAGGTTCGCGTGTTGCGGTGGCCGCAAAATTTTATAGTGAATAGTCGGAAGTGCACCGGTAAGTTGCTCTGACCGTTCTATTGTCACTCCCATAATGCATAAACTATCTCCCGGCGCCGGTTATTGAAAATCGCCGAACGGGATACCACCTGGGTACTGAGTTCGACTGGTCACATTTGAGCCAAGGAAGGCCATATAGTCATCTTTTTGTAAAGTCGGCTCGTTTGCTCGCTTCCATCTCTGTGGCGGCTCAGTTTGGGGCACTGGGATCCTTCGTATCAAACTAAATTCTTGTCTTTGCTAGTACCCTCCGACGCATCCAATGGGAATTGGTTGATAACAACATCAAAGCCATTTTGAGCAGTCACCGTCAAGCCAGGACGCCACGCGATTTCCCGCGCATTTGTCTCCAACTCCCGGATGTTTCAGACGCTTACCCGCGCAGTAAATTAGGTTCATAACACACAGGCCAGCCACAGGGACAGACGTTGTAGGCTGATGCCCGTCCCCTGCTCAGTTTCAAGGACCCATCATCACTATGGTGGTTCTGCGGTCGTTTGAAAAAACCATCTCTCAGCACGGCCAAGCATCTTCGAGTGGACGGATAATCTTTATGGCGTGCTGTCACCCTCTCTGCAGGGAACGATGCACTTGAAGATCTGGACCCGCTATTGTCCGGTAATTACTTATCATGTCATTTTGCATGCTACAGATACCCCCCAAATTTGAACAAGTCCACCTTCCAAAGTAGCACGCACCACTGGCAGCCGGGATGCGCGCAGGATCCGGACATCGCCGCAAAATGCACCACCCATCATAATATCTGGCCGCCTATCGCTCTCGGACCCAATGTCCCTGGAGCCATACATATATGAGTGCCGTCAGGCAGGTCGCTGTCGCAGCCGTTCCATTTGCTGCCGCGTCTCAATCCTTCGTCGTTCCGGGGACAAGTGATGGCTACCTTTGACAACACCCTCGGTGCCTTGTTCATTGGTTATAGCGTGTCTACACTGCGAGTGCCGATCATATCCACAAGATGAGTATGCTGATCATCCAGCAGGTTATATGGCATTCTCCTCCTCCAGATATACAATTACTATCGTCGATATCCCTCAGATAAAGTCAGATATAAAGCACTTGTGAGTTTTCTTCCGGGGTGTATGCTCGCACTGGTTTTACGTCTGGCCTGCCTAGGTTGCGCTATTGTTGTTCGTGCTCCTCCAATGGTTGCTGAGCTTGTCACATAGTTTTCTACAGACTATCGGAGACGGCACACGAGGCTTTGATTGGCCATTGCGTGTATTACTACACTGTAACGTGAGTTTTTGTGACCGTTGGTTCCCGGCAACCTAATCGTGATGCAGACACTTCCGGGACGTACATGTCCTCTTGGAACGAGTTGTTTGGTGCGTCTCTTTATTTTCCTTTGAATTCTCCGTCATTTAACTAGCAATGCAGGTCTATGGTCGTACGTACGCTTTGCTGATATTGGATTCTGGTCTTATCAACGTAGCGCCGTTCAGTTCCAGCTTCCCGTAGGGGTGGGTATGCCACTTTAATTGCTGTCTTCAAGGGTCTGAAAGCGTACCTTACTGTCAAGGCGGTAATTGGAAACATTGTCAGATTGTATGTATGTTTTGTCGGTGGCCGTTCTCTGTGTCTAACCCCGCCGGGCGGCTAGCTTCTTTGTAATGCGTGTCTGGCGATGTAAGAGTTTCCTTTCTCCTTGATGATAATTTGAATGAGATGTTGTTCTCAGTCAGCAAAGGGAACGTATGGCTGACAGTCATTCTGGTGAGCCCGAATGTATGCGCAATGATCTATTGTACACGCGACTGACCCTCTTGGAAAGTTGTTTCTGGACTTTATGCAACTGGGTAAGGGGCTGTTCTCACAGCCGCGGTCTCGTATCTAATTTGGACTGATTCTCCTTTCCCTCAATCGCGTTCCAGCTGCTTCCGTCCGTGAGTCTCCCATAAAACGCTGTACGGGTGCCGTCTAACGCTGATGTGTTTGACAGTCTATACCATAAAATGGTGCAGAGCATCTCACATTATTGTAATGCTCGAACTGAGTATGCGTGCACCCTTTTCAGTTACAACCTTCCTGCATCCCCTGATCTGACACACCTACGAGTTGGTTCAGTGTTCATGCATGAACGCACGTCACTTACTTGATGTTCTAACTTCAGATCTTGGGATCCATCGCACTCGGTATTGGTATTGTGGATGACATAGGCATAGCCGGGGCCCTTTGTTATTACTTGCAAGGTATGCGGTCCGGCTATACAGAGTACGTCTTCAGTGTACTTTGTTTACTAGTTTCTAATACCATATCCAAAGGGCCAACCCTCTCGTTAGAAGATTAACGCTTAACGCAATTAACACCGGTATGCTGACAAGGTACTGTTGGACCCCATCAATCTTGTTCTCCACACCATTAACACTCCTGACTAGTGCAATGAGCTTCTCCACTTTAATTACTGTAAGTGTTCTCTGCAGCTTGACGCGGGCCGCTTGCACTTAGCTTGCCGACAGTATAATCTTATGCCGACCAATTTCATCTTCGTGGGCTGCTACTTTGTTTTGAGCAAACGTAAGACATTCTTGCTATCTTCTCGAAGCACTGAATTGTTGACGCATGGTTTAGTATATCCACTCTCGTTCGTAGCAGCGTACGTTTTTTGACAGCGTATACAACATGCAGGCCTCATGCATGCACAGACTCAACACGCGCCAAATTATACGGGGGCGTGGTACCGATAAAAAATCCTCGATAAGTACAGATGAACCAAGCCGCTTGTTCACCATCCCGTTGCATTCCATCATGGTCACGACAGATCCTCCACACGTAGTGTCTTGCCGGGGAGAAGAGGTTTGTGAATCGCCGACAGCCTTTAGGTCTCACAGTTGACCTATACGATAATAGAATCATTTTTCCATTCCATTCTCCGGTAATGGCTTGATGGTACGCAGATCGACTGGTTTTATTTGATTTGCTGCTGACCCTACCTAATTTCAGCAGACACTAAACAGATCACGATACCCCGTCATTGGGAATGCCTTTTGAAGAGTACCTCCGACTATTGTACCATCCCTCGCATCTCACACTTCCAAATCTATTTAATCGTGCATGCTTTCCATCTTTGGGCGTCTCCAATGCTGTCGTCTGGTTTCAACTTCACTGCATATCCTAATTTTCATCGACTACACATTCCTTTCTTTCAGCGGCACTACCTCAAAAGTAAAGACTACTTTGCCTGTCGGGGTGGCTGATCTGTACCAGTACTAGCATTGTCTGTCTTTGGAGGGACTTCGTTCATTCCTACAAGTTCGCCGGAAAATCGTTTGGGCTACGATTCGGCCCTGCGGATTATATTCACTCGACAGCTCATTCGGTCAAGTGGTTGCAAGGTTCCAGCGAGTATGGCAAGTGGATGCAAACGCACAAATAATATGTACAGCAAGAGACGAACGACCAGAGTCATCGGATAGCGGACGTGCACTCGTCGCGCCTTGCAGCCATGTTCATAGCAGATGGCTTTTACCACACCCGGCCTACCTGCCTCATCAGAGAGGGATCTCAAGAAAGAAAATCACACCTTGCCTACAACACCCCCCGCTTGTCTTGACCGCCGCGTTTTGGGGCGGCCTCTCGGAGTTTCCTGTTGTCGGTCGCTATCTGGACATGATGGTGATCTGTACTCTCACCATGTGTGACGTGACGACAAGATAAACGATCGTGGTTTCAAGTCGCGTTTTTGTTTTGGTCCACGAGACAGTAGTGAGACGCGTGCCTTGGGATGTCTTCTGACGAGTCACGTGTACACGCGAGGAAGTCCTCCTTGAGAGCGAGGGACCTTGAAAGGGAGGCCCAGCGGACGGACTCCTACTCAAGTACTACCACAATGTTCGACGCAACGAAACGGCGCGTCCCAAAAGGAGAGGATGGTATGCTACCTCCTGGTGATGCTACCAATTCCAAGCGGAAGATATCTAGCCTGTTATGGGGGCTCGTACTGTTTTCAGCATTATTCCTCTTGTCTGGAATATTCCTCGCTGGCAGCATACTTTATGGTGGCATTGGAAGACGAGGTGTCGGAAGGTCCAAATCCGTGACAACAACGGACTACCTCACTGGGAACGGACGTACAAACGATGTCTCGTGGGACAAGTACAGTCTGGTACTAAAAGGACAGCGTATCTTCATTCAGTATGTCTATTCATGCGTTGCCTACTCGATGTGTCGTGCTTACTACTGTTCGGATAGTTCTGGAGAGTTTCACACTTTCCGTTTACCAGTGCCTGGATTATGGCTTGATATTCTTCAAAAGATCAAGGCCGCAGGATTCAACGCTATCAGCGTTTACACTCACATGGCTCTGATCAACCCCTCTCCTGGCGTGATTGACTTCAACGACTACCGCGCTCTAACACCGCTGTATGAAGCTGCAAAGCAGACAGGAGTTTGGATTATCCTCCGTCCTGGTAAATACTTATTTATTCTGGTGTTGAATGTCGGGGAACACTTCTTTAGGTCCCTATATCAATGCCGAAACGACTGCTGGAGGCATCGCACACTGGATAACATCGCAAGTGGCGGGCGAACTCAGGACGAACGCGACGGACTGGAAGGCGGCGTGGCAGGATTACATTCAGGGAATCATCACAGAAACGGTGCCATACCAAATTAACCAAGGGGGGCCAGTTATCGGTAAGTAGGCCCTGATCGACATCTTTGGAACGAGTCTGAACAGGCGCTTTTAGCGATTCAGGTTGGTCTGTATATTGTTTCATCATCGGAGGCTGCTATGGCTGAGCTTTGGTCTCCTGTAGATAACGAATACTCTCAATGGCCGATCACGCACGCGGAATACTTTGTAGACCTTGAGACCGCGTTCTACAACTCTGGCATCGTCGTCCCGTTGACAGTGAACGATGCCGTCCCAGCCGGAAACTGGATAAACGGAACCGTGGGCCAATTTTCATTCAGCGACACCTTGTCTGACCTCTATTTTGCAGGGTGCGGGCGACATTTACGGGTATTTACAACATTTCAATTCGTGGACCTATGACTGACTATTTGTTTGCATCGAAAGTCTTGATTCCTACCCACAAGGATTTGATTGCTCTGAGCCCACGGTGTGGAGTCCACTAAACACGGGTTACTATAGCTACCATGAGAGTGTGTCCGGGACTTTTCCTTTTGTTCAGGATTTGTTCATATATCTTCCAGGTGCGAATCCCGATCAACCGTGGTATTTTCCTGAGGTTGGTTACGCCCGATTCACTTCCATACTATAGTAACCGTGATTTAGTTCCAGGGTGGCTCTTTCGACGCATGGGGCCCTACATCGCCGGGTATATGCATCGATCTGTCTAATGAGTAGAGAACTGACATGATGCTCAAGGTTATGATCAATGTCGTGTGCTCACCGGGGCCGACTTTGAGAGTGTTTTCAATCTCAACCTATGGGCAGCGAACGCTAAGCTGATCAACTACTACATGCTCTATGGGTACGAATATGTAAATGCACTATCTCACCTGATGTCACTCACTAGGATGTCGCAGAGGGACTTCGTGGGGTGGTCTACCTTTCCCCGGTGTTTACAGTATGTGTCTGCCAATATTCTCCTTCTTGACATATAACAGGTCACCTAGCATCGTACGACTACGGCAGTGCCATCGCTGAGAATCGGGAGCTGACTTACAAGTATCCGGAGCTCAAGCGACAGGGACTCTTTCTTCGCAGTTCCCCGGAGTTTTGCAAGACCGACTACATTGGTGACAGCACCAAGGGTGCTGTCGCGGTGACAAATGATTCTGCCTTCGTCACCCTGTTGATTAATCCCGACACAAAAACGTCGTTCTTCATCGCAAGACAAACCAATTCTACTTCGACGTAAGCATATTCATATTCATGTATTGCAGTCCCGTTGACACCGGAATCTCATATAGAGCAGTGACGCTCTTCAAGCTGAACGTAACCACATCAGCCGGTTCATTCCAAATCCCAAGAGTTGCTTCAGCAATCACTCTGGGTGGTCGGCAATCCAAAATGATTGTCACTGATTATTCTTTCGGCTCGTCTAAAGTTCTTTACTCGACGGCACAGGTCCTCTACGCGGGCCGGATTGGTAATAGAGACATCTTGTTCTTGTATGGCGATCCTAACCAGGAGCACGAGGCCGCTCTCTCCCTTACGGGGGTGCCTCGCCTGCAGGCCCGAAGTGCCAGCATTTCTTATTTCTGGACCAACGGTGTTGCAACCGTAAGCTTCTTATCGGGGATAGAGGGCCTCGTAACTGTCTGGGACTCGAGTGAGCAATTAGTTCTTTATAGTGACACCACTACAGCAGGCACGTTCTGGTCCCCGGAAATTTCTACGAGCCCATCGGATGACTTCGCGAATTACTGGCTATATGGCACCAATACTTCCGTCTTGATAGGGGGGCCTTACCTTGTGCGGAATGCGACGATTTGGGGCTCAACACTTGCCATCCGCGGTGACCTGTATGAGGGCGTAAGGTTGACGGTGATTGCTCCAGACACTGTACGTGCCGTGACCTGGAACGGAATACCCGTTGCTGCAGACGTCGCCACAGCTGCTACTGTGACCTCACAAGGCGGATTCTCCGCCCTGATATCCCCATCTGTTTTGGAAAAGGGGATGATCATCCCTCAATTGACGAACTGGAAGTATGCGAACAGCTTGCCGGAAATTGAATCCGACTTCTCAGACGCAAGCTGGACAATTGCAAATCACACGGAGACCAACATACCCTTCAAGCCTTACTATGGAGACGGGCGTGTCCTACATGGTTGCGACTATGAATAGTAAGCGGTTGCTAGTTCTGTCATTGTTCACTGGCTCGACACATGCAATAGTTGCGAGAATATCGTCCTTTGGCGTGGACATTTCACTGCTACTAGTGATACGAAGTCGGTCAACCTCTCCATCAACGGTGGCGAAGGTTTGTCCCCTGCTATTCCTGGATGGAAGCCATGTTTTATGGATGCCTGTCAACTAGCTTTCGCCGCGAGTGTCTGGGTAAACGATGTCTTTCTGAGCACTTCATATGGAAAGTAAGGCCACATTGTCTGTCGGGGTGATGCACTGACGAAGGAAAACTTGTCAAGTTCGACCAACAATCGAAACATTTTAGAAGAGACTGACGATAAGTTTTACTTCCCGCCCGGCTCTCTACATTACGGTCAGGATAATGTCATCACCATTCTCCAGGTTAGTTGTATCCTATAGAGTGTAACGAGCTCATAGCTTTACCAGGATAACATGGGCTTAGACGAGAACGGAGGTATCATTGTCGGTGTCAGTTGTCTTAGCTCGCTGACGAGTGTTTCTAGCGGTTCCTGATACAGAGAAGTCACCTCGAGGTGTTCGCGGGTTTATGCTCGACGCTGGCAACTTCGGCGAGTGGAAAGTGCAAGGCAAAGTCGGAGGCTACTCAAAGTTCGTATCACATCCGAGCACACTTGGAATTCTTTTTTGACAGTGGTCCAGCTACCCGGACAAAGTTAGAGGCGTTCTCAATGAAGGTGGCCTATACGGCGAGCGATTGGGCTGGCATCTTCCAGGATATGACACTTCATCTTGGGAGCCGAGGGAGCTCTCTGAAGGTCTTCCCTATGCTGCCGCAGGAGTGGGATTCTTCGTGACCACGTTCGACCTCAACATCTCGGAGGAACTCGATGTGCTCCTGTCTTTTACGTTTGATCAATCTTTCCAACCTTACCGCGCCCAGCTGTATGTGAACGGGTGGATGATGGGAAAGAGAGTGGCAAACCTTGGGTGAAACCCCTTCGATGTTGACACGCAGCCGATCATTGACATGAGGACACTTGCAGGCCTCAGTACAAATTCCCCGTACACCAAGGTATTCTCAACTACAATGGTATCAAGTACGTCAACCAGCTTACTTGGGTCATTTTCCGTCTTGATGATTCTCCTGGCAGCACGGTCGCGGTGGCTTTATGGGCCATGGAATCCATGGAAATTTCACCAACGTTGGAATTGACAGTCGATGGTGTCTATGAAGGAGGGGTCGGGGGTATCGAGTTGAGTAACCCCAGCTGGTCAGCCATAGGTAGGGGGTAAGTGCACGGCGGACAAGGTTGTATGTTCTCATATGCTAAGAGGCTGGATGATATGCATCTTCTGTTGTGCTGCAAGATTACCTCAAGCGCTTGATCCAGCCCACATAGTAGTACCCGTTTCTGAACACGCACTCTCTTGTCTCGAGACCTCTGGAAAAATACCTTGAGTCGTCCTCTCGTTGGATCCTTACACGATTTTCCTTCTAGCACTTATCTGATACTATCGCCTATGAAAATTGTCATTATTATTTCCCCCTAAGCCGATAACCCCACGGACGGCCATGCAAAAGCCGCAGGTCATCGCACTTATCTGGCTTTTAAGTAATTCAACCATGTGCTACATGACTAAATTTCCCTCGCTTCTAGAGACCATGGCGCGTTCAAGTGGGCAAGCAACAGTCCAGCCGGGTTGTCTTGTCAACCCCTGCCCCTGCGTCCATTAGCCTCAGGCATATGGAGGTTAGTTTATAACATCCGCTATTTCAACGAGAGCCTGGGGTTTACAGGAATTACTATCTTGGAAACTTTTTCCATTGCAGAGTATTTTGCTTGATGAGGGTTTCCGACATCTTGGACGACTGTCTTATTGAGCCTCACGCACCCAATTAATCTCTTAGCCGATGACTTCTGCCATTTGAAACATGCTACCAGACCAGTGCCTGCCGGGGCTCTTTCCAAACATCGGTACATCCCTTTCTATGCCTGAGTTCCATCCGCTGAATCTGCGTACAACAGGTGAGGCTCACAAACAACCGTCGTCTACCCATGATCATGGAGAAGCCCGCTTGGGTGACAATCAAGGGTGGAAGTTGTGTCATATCTGGTTACCCAGTTGTTCGCCCTAGGTTATTTGACATTTTCTGCCCCCGGACAAGAGGACAAGTACAGCACCAGCTTGAACAAAGCCTCATTGCAAGTATCTTTTGTATCTTCCCTACGAGCTTATGCTTATGCTAACTGAATCGATGCCGATCTGGGGCACACCTCACGCACGACATGTATAGGCTTCCTTCATCATTCATCACGAGCAAAGGACACATGTTTGATCACGAGTAACATGAACCACCTGTAGCGTCTACCTGCAAGCAACTCTGTGACCCTGGTTCCACCAGGAGAACCCACCATAGCGGGAAGTTGCAGCACGGTTCCGGTTACCACCTCGTGTCGTACAGGACGTAGGCCCCCGTTCTTTCTGTATGGCACGTCACGTCGAGACCGTGCCATTAAGCTTAGCCTGGTTCATACCTCCTATCGTGCTCGATCCTTTCTTCTCGCCATGTCACTAAGATAAATGAGCAATGTTCGGGGTTGCAGAGGGGACCTAGACGTGGACACATGTATTGGGTACGGCGTGCACGAAGACAGGTTCACCTGGCCTGTGTGCTGCTCGATGGTATCTGTCATTTGAAATGGCGTTGGTAACCAGTCGTCTTGGACCTACCATTCAGCTTCACATTGAGCCGACTCGTCCTGACGAACAGACATTGGGAATGGAAAAACGTTATGTTAGAGGCCATTTATGACTACAGGAGGTCGAGTCCTATGCAAGTCAAGGGATACATAGCAACAGAATAAATACTTAGGGGACGGAGTGCCAATAAACATTTTGGTAGTGTATTCCTACCGACACTGCAGAGTAGGGTGAGCTGCAAATGATATATAGGGGAGATGATAACATCCAAAGAAATATATGCATAACAATTCACAAACTCGAAAGCGATTTCCCCCTCTTGCAGACTCCAGGTCTTCGCTGATGAGGGGAGTTGCGCACTTGCGCGCGCGGCAATTAAATTTCATTTGACACTCCATTGCGCGGCGAGCTCGTGCTGAACGGATGTTCATCAGCAAACCGAATGGAACGCGAGGGAGACGCGTCGCGTGCATGCCGACTCGGTCTGAGTGATTCTAATCGTCGATGTTGAACGGATGGACGGGCTGAGGCGCTTCTACCCTTGCGCTCATCATGGGCACTTCTACCGCGTCGTTCGACGTTCTGGGGCGTATCTTGAACCTGTTCTAGCTCGTTCGTCACAGGAGACAGCGCAGGTGTCGCGTCTAGAGAGGGCGAGCTGCTGCGCGGAGAGGAACAGCCTTGCTCGTTCGCGGACAATTGTCGACGGCCTTCTTCGTCCAGCCCAGTGTCAGAGGGTTTTACCTTGCTCGATCCAGCACGTTTCCTCCACTCGTCCTGCGCTGCGGAAGGAGCGATCGTAACATCCACGATGTCTTCAGAAACCCAACCTTCTTCGTCAGCTGGCTCGCCTCCTACATGCGTTGCGGCAGCAACGTCTCCTGTCGATACTCCAGTGATATGGGACGGCTTTTGCAATTCAGTTCGACCAGAGGCAACATCGTGTTCTGTGCACTCCCCAGCCTGTTCCCCGCTCTCTGGAGTGCACTGTGAAACATGGCGAGGGTGATGAAAGTAAGAGGAGGCTATCCGCAAAGGGCCACCTATGAGAGAAGGGGAAACCTCCCGCGTGTATGCGTGATGGAGGATCTCCACATTGACCTTGCATGAAGCGTTAGCAAGCACACCGTTCAAGACCCTATCGAACCCACGTCTTCTCCAGGTCCCCGTTGCCACTCGATGATCTTATCCGAACCCTCCTTCCATTCTGTACCAGTCTCAGTTCCGTCGGGAAGCGTTTGCTCCTGCGCCGTATCCTCGACCTTGAATGTATTCTCCGTCTTCCCACCATCCTCGTACGGAGTTTTGGCGTCAGTGCTCGTCCGTCTGCTCTCCATGATCGTCTTTTCTTCTTCCGTGAGTCCTGCCCGGCCTGTTTCCATAGCGCTAACGTCACGATCCCGATTGATAACAACGTCCTCGGCACGTGTAACATGCCGTGTATAGGTAGCCCAGTCGGGACCGGTTGCATGTCGAGACCAAGTTCGCGAGGAAACGGAATGAACGCGGCGTCCGAGAGAGAAGAACGGGATGGATAGCCCATGTATCGCAACGCTGCAGAGCACGATGAAGGAAACGATGGGCTGTATCGTAGCTGCCACAAACTCCTTTTGATCGGCAGGTGGGTTGGATGGCTCGGGGAGGTACCCAACCGCGAAGGTGGAAATGTATACGGCTCCTAAACACGGCGAATGGGATGATCCAATCAATCTCCGGACAACTGCAAAGCACGCACAACTCACCGATGCCAACCGGTCCAAAATGACCGCTGAAAAAAGCTTCTCGCAGGGTCTTCACGTCGGGTATGAACTTGTACAAGGCTATCATGATTGGGAGTCGCTTTAATGTCAAGATGAGCAAAGCGGCGGCAATGAGACGACCAACGCTCAGGGTTAAAGTCTCGTTGGTGAAGCTATCAAAAGGCATCCATGCGCCTACGTACACGAAGGAAGCGACGTTGAATAGCAAATCTATCACTGAACTGAACACCGCTTCCTCCGTCTGTCGGTTAAAGAATCCGTCCCACGCAAAGGCTGTTCCGCAGCAGAAGGAAGCAAGGAGGTCGTCGGAGCCAAGTATCGTCATGATGCCGATGGTAAGAAACGCGAGGGAGACATACTGCGCAACATATGACTGACGATCAATCAAGTCATTGCGCTGGCAAAACTTGACAAGATGTCGAAATGCGAAGCCCAGGGCCGATCCGAAGACGATACTGAGAACAATCTCCCCTGTGTGAATTCATGAGCAAATATCCGAAGACCACGGAGAGGACTGACAAAGCCACAGAAGCAAAAACCAATCTCCGATCGCACGGCCTGTAGTAGGTTCCAAGAGGAGATAAAGGGCAAGAAAGAGGAATGGATAGGCGGCTCCGTCATTGCACCCACACTCCGCGGACAGTAAATGGCGGATGTGCGCAGGCACATGTTTGTCTGCGTACTTTCCCCCAACCACAGCCGCGGCGAGGATGGGATCAGTGGGAGTTAAACACGCGCCAACGACAAGACTAGAAAGGAAGTCGAGGCCAGGAACGAAGGCATAAATTAAGCCTGCGGATACGAACCAACCCTGTTGGCGGTGATTTGAAAGGTCGTATGAAGGCCGAGGCGGACACGACGCACCCACGCCATCACGGGGCCGAGGAGAAAGAACAAGCTTTTCCAATGTCGAGCGACGTACGCTTTTGGAAGTTCGACGCCGATGGCAAATACACCGATAGCAAGGACGACACGGGTGAATTCGAGAGTAATCGTATTCGATACTTTGTCGTTGCCATTAGCCCAGCCGCGAGGGTCAAATATTTCAGCTCCATAGGGTCCTGGGGTGACCATCAGGATGGCATCCAAAGCTTGAGGGCGAACTTGCCTATAATAACACCAAAGAGAAAGGCCCAACAAGCTTCCCCTATGTATAACTACAGTGGTGGTGAGTATCGTAGTAGGAGCAATTTGGCCCCGACTGACCTTCTCACGAATAAAGAGCGAGAACATGCCAAACTAGATGTAGCGAGTGTATTCATTTCGGGCCGAACTGATAGGATAGATGGACGGACCAATACAACGAAACCACCTAGACATGCATACGCGATGTGGGGAATTGTTGGACTAAACTAGTTGAGGATAAGCAGCTGATAGATGCATGGAAGAGGCTTAGGCTCACCGGGTCAAATGACATGACGTTGACAAAGATTCCGGCTCGCCGGAACCGGTGGTCGTGAGTGTCGTGGATGTTCTGCTCAGCGGGCCTGTCGTCCACCAAAGCAGGTCGTCGCGGTCAGAGAGCAAGACCTGGGAGACCTGGGAGATCGTGTCGACGCTGCCAAACAACGACAATTACGAGTCTGTCAGGCGGGGGGAGGTTCACTGACAACCGGTACGTCGATGGACCCGGTTATATACGAAACGAAAACTGACGCTGCAGGGCTCCTGGTCCGGATGAGGATCGGTGACACATGTCTTATCCTCGCTTTACTGCGGAAAAACGTCTTGGCAGAGTGGCATTCTCACCGTTCTGCCACGGTCCCATTGGAACGCCGCAACCCTATCAACAGGCCCTTTATCTAGGACCTTATCAGAAACACCACTATCGCCTTCTCCGGCCTTTCGAGGACGCCTTCGACGTCGATGAAACCTTGCAGCGAATCTACCGTATGAAACATGTGACGTTCGCCAGGGCGCATTTTTACGTCCCACCAACAGTCGGGTTGCCTGCTTAGATATGTAAGTCACTTCGCCACTCATTACTGTAACCAGGAACACGCCCTTTCCCCACGCAAATAATTTTGTCGCTTGTGTCAACGGGGAGGGTCCAGCAGGAGGGTCCAGGATGAAGACCTGTGACAACTTACCTCAACAATTGATCCCCATGTCGCGTAATCTGGCCCTTCAAGTCACCATCTCAAGTCACCATCCAGCACGTGAATGAGATCATGATCCGCTGTACGTACCATGACACCTTGGGGCCCCCAAGGCTGTGCTTGAATGAGGGCATGTCAGGCGCTCGGGCATTCGGGCGGCACGGATCTATGCAATCCCGTCGGACCGTCTAGGGCTTTACCACGCATGCCGCTCTTTACGTTCGACAGACAACGTTCACCAAGGACGCATGGGAAACCGGTGTCTACAGATGGCCTACCCTAGTTCTAATCGTGGCAGCCTCTGGCATAAACTATCCGTCAATCGACGCTCGTCGTCCTCGACTGCGGCAATTCTGCCACAGGCCATCTCAATTACTTGGTCGATCTCACCCCTCGATGACAGAGTATAATTGGATCGGGACTTCTCAACCTCGATGCCTACGCGTTGCCGACCAGGATAGACTGGGCCAATCCAGACGTCATTCATAATAGAACACATACCAAACTAGGGTGGGCTTAGCGGGTTTTGTTGCCGATCATCTACATATCCCCACTCCTGGGGATGCTCAAGAAACAGGAATCATTTCACATATCGGTACAAGAATAGATGGTGCAACATTGCCAATTCAAGAACCTGGCGAATTTCATTTCGAGATCGATGCTCTATGCAAACTGTGTGTACCACATGGAGCGGGTTTCAAAGTGGCTGCTTTGCCAGCCACTTTTGTACGAGCACCAATGCTTCGCGCGGCTTGTTGAACGGAACCTAACACCTCGTGAATGCCGCCTCCCGACCGGGAACGGCGGACCTACCATATGTCCAGCGCCATGCACGATAGCATATGTCAATCCATTAGCGCTTCTTGTCTTGCCAACAACTTGCCCATCAACCTCCCACTTTCGCAATGGTTGGCTTGTAAATGCCTCCTGTCTCCAAAGCATCTTAAGCGTCCAACGCTCATTGCCAATCCAGTTACAGATCCAGTCGTACGTTCCGACGTAGATTAACGCGCGTACCCCACGCTCGAGGAGCTGAGTAATTTGGGTATAGGTTTCATGATAGCCATCCAACGTTTGGGAAAATGCAGCGAAAGCGGTGTCGTTGCAGGTGGGATGCGCTTACACCAAGCTGCTCGCGGACGCTTGGAGTGGAAAGGTAGTCGACCATATATCTGAAACACATTCATAGCACTTCAACATGATTCCCTACTGCACTACAGGGTAGCAGTGGAGGTTCGGATCGCCCTCGCACTTCTTGGTAATGTCGTATGGGTTTAATCCTGAGAAACGGTCAATCAGCGATCAGCTCTATTGACGAGGTCTAGATTTCGGCTGGGTATACCAGAATTCAAAAATGGATCCGAGAGTTCGCTGTCGCAAAAACGTCACGAGCGGCACCACAACTCGAGGCATCAAACTGGTAGATACATGATTCAAGGGTCCGTTTCTGGCACCGAGGCAACTATACGCAACATCGGTCACGGCGAACTCTGCAAGAACAACAGTACTCACAGTTTGCTTCGTCCGCACGCATGTGCTTATCATGCTTGAACTAATGTCTCACAGGAAAACATTCGTCTTACCTGATGCTTGAAATCGGAGGCGATACGGAAGCAGTCGTACACTGGACGT
>JBBPKT010000463.1:0-19020 GCA_038089395.1 Pulveroboletus frians | reverse complement strand
ACCTACTGTTATAATCAATGATCCCTTAGATTGGGCTGACAATCTTTAGCCACTTTTCTTAAGCTGTCTGACATGCCACTATGTTAACAGCCTTATGCTTATTCTCTATAGGATCTACTGTTTTAGTGATTGATCCCTTAAATTGGGCTGACAGTCTTCAATCACTTTTCTCAAGTTGCCTGACATGTCACTATGCTAACACCCTGGTACTTATTCTCTACAGAACCTACCATTACAATGATTGATTCTACTTTCCCTCTTGGACCAGGTTGTTAGTTCTTGTTCACATTCATCAAGATGCATGACATGTTATATTGCTAACAGTCTGATGTTTATTCTCTATAAGACCTACAGTTATAAAGGGTATATAAGGCCATATCACATTAGCTTGCTCTTATTTGTAATATATAACTTGGTTATCTTGACAAGGTACTATAAGCCCTTATAAGAAATCCTAGATTCTCGTGATGTGATTCTTGTTGATCCTGATCCAACCTTGTGAGTGTAGGGGCATAAATGAGACGAAATCACATGCACCATGACATCAACCCTCATGATGGACTGAGACAGATCACCTGTCTGTTGCGCCTAAAAGAATGTGAGTGATTATGATGAATTTCATGCTGGTTATCCTACTGGGTGCGCCGTTCTTGGTTGATCAGAATAGGTAGCTCCCCAATGAACCCTTCGCCTTCTTCCCAAGGCCATTCTCAAGGGATCCTCATTTGTGGCATCAATGTTTGATGGCTTGCATGAAGTAGGCTGATAAGGCTGGGATGGTGAAGCAGGGTCCCTCTTTCTCCATCAGAATATATCCATTCTTTTTATTATCTACAGTTTATCTTTGATATAGGATGCTAAAAGACTCTGGAAGGTCGGCGAACTGCCTGTTCCCATACCTTAAGATGGGCAACAAGGGAAACAATGTTCTCCTCGGAAAATACTGGGAGTAATGTGGGCCTTCCAGATGTCCCAGAGACCCGCTGCCAGACTAGCTCATCTACTACCCTCAGGAACTTGATTGCACGTGTGATAGAGACCACATCATATTGCTGAGCTGGATTTTCAGAGGCTAAACTCTGCGTCTCGCACACAGTGGAAGTCATGGGATTAGTCATTGTGTTGATGGTACTTAGTGAAAGGTTTAATGAATGTGCAAGGGCCTGGCCATATAACATCATTCAGTCAATAATTGTATGAGAATCAAGGCTGCTTACGCTCAATACTATCTTTGCCTGTTTTTCAGAGAGACAAGCAATTTCAGGGGGAAAATCGGAGAGCAGAGATACCGTAATCTGTGGTTCAGGAGCCTGGGAATTCCATTTTGAGGCCTTAGCACACATACTGGGCACAACCCTTACAATGCTAGGGATAAAATCCATTTCATCCTTGAAAGCACTGTCAGTCACAAAACTTCAAAGTGACAGGAAACAAATATTACTTTGGCTGCCACCGTGTTCTCATGGATTGCCTCTAAGAGTTCATTGC
Organism: Pulveroboletus frians; assembly: GCA_038089395.1. Lineage (NCBI taxonomy): Eukaryota > Fungi > Basidiomycota > Agaricomycetes > Boletales > Boletaceae > Pulveroboletus > Pulveroboletus frians. Next base: position 17,532 of record JBBPKT010000463.1, on the reverse strand, counting down.
CAAATGTCAAACTGCGCCAATGGCCAGTAGGTGGGCATTTTTTCGGCTCTGGGGACATGGAAGAGGAACGGGAAGAGACCATTGAAGAGGCACTGTGGTATGAATGAGGCTCTTCATCCGAATTATCTTCCAAGTCGCTATCCATGTCCTGGGCAGTGAAGGCATGCAAACCTTCATTTTGAGCTGCAAACATTGAACATACCCTGCCAAAATCTGGTTTTCCGGATAAATCTCTCAGTGCCACATGCAGTTGGCAGGCAAGAACACCGTTACCATCAGTTGCAAGGAGATCTGTGAGCACCTCAAAAGCCATGGTTTGTGGTCGTGCTCTGCATTTGAGCCAGTGATATGGAAATCAAGTCAGACATGAAGAGAGTTGAATTGAACTGCACCTAGTTGGACCACAAATAATTTGGAGGCAAGCAATGAGGGTCTGTCTCACGAATCAGTAATTGTAGGTGTGGGAAACTTGGTGCGGGATCCCGCACCAAGTTTCCCACACCACCAGACTTGAAGCTTGACTAGTCACTAGTCATCGATTCCTCCCCAGTGTGCTTCAGTTGTAAAGGGCCCTGGGATAACTGGTAAGAACTCTTAGGAAAGGAAAATAATGGGGCGCAACAAAAAAATTTCCCTTCATTTTCCTCTAGCCCCATTTTTTAAGATTACCTTGCTACCCCCAGCTTTTGATACATGCACATGACTCAACTTGCACGTGACTCAGGGTGCACTCACTGTTCGTTTCAGGAGGGACGTCCAAGTTAGATTACTTATCATAGGGATACAGTTTATATATGACAGCGTTTGAGCAAAGGGTACAAACAACTTTTCGCCACCATGCAATTGATGACTCAGCAAGCTGTGTCCCCATCAAAGGATTGAACATCCTGATTCTATTGTCCCCGCCTAAGCAGAACATTCAACAGTTGCAGGCCATCATATTTCGACCATGCAAGTGGCATGACCTGATTGCCAGCAGGTGAGCTTGTCCCTGGTGTGACTGTCAAAAACATGGATCAGGCTATTGAAGGAGGCAGTGGACACCACCCACGCGCGAGGCACCCTCCCCCCAACGTGCGCCGTCTGCACATTCTGATTCGTCCTCCGCCACTGCCCTCGGTGACGGAACTCCATTGTTAAGCAGTGGACATGGAGAACAGCGGCCGGCGGCGCCATCTGCGGGGCTCCACTCGGTCGCAGAGGCCATGTCATCACTCTTATCCATGTCCTCGCCCACCCCTGTTGCCTCACCCACCCCATCTCCGGTCGACCATCTTCACCTGCACTCTCACGAATCTGACACACAGGCATTCACCACGGTTTCATTACCCTCAACTAACCCTTCCGCGCCTACACACATCTCCATGCACGCACAACCTTCCCCGCATTGGACTGGCGAATCGATTTACCGAACGATCATGAACTGATTGACTACCCTCGAAGCAAATCACACGTTGCACGCACGGTATGTGGAAGAGCAAACTGCTGGTGTGCGTGAGGCGTTGAGAAAACCCAATGAAGAGGTCGGGAGACTCGAGAGTATCGTAAGTGTCCTGTTTTGTCGACCCATCAGCGCGCTTACGGGACTCACTTCTTTCAGAGTCGGACGCAGGCGCAAATGTATCAGCGCACGGTTCATGAATGGGAACGGCAACGGCTCCGACTCGAACTCGAGCATGGCAAACTGCTCTCTCGGGTCAACTATCTCTCAGACGAGGCACGCACTGTCTCTTTCCTAAATGTCGCATCACTCATAGTGCGCAGGTTGTCCTCGAAAAACGGCTCGGTATTGCGCAGTTGCGCCTGCTCCTGGCCATGCTCGTGTTCATGGGTCTCACGCGGGGTGCGGCTTCTGGACAACACCCTCCGACGGTTCCTCGGTCAACACGTCCGTTCCGCACGCTCAGTTTCGGGAGCAGTACGGATGGGTGGATTCCGTTTCGGCGACGAAGTCGTAGTTCGACGGATCAAAGTGAGAGAGCCAAAACTGAAAAGCCCCTCGGTGAGTGTTGTTTTCTACCTTGAGGCCGTTTACTGAAATGATTCACAGACAGCCGCCCATTATTCCTCGGGCCGGGTACACCAAACTCAAACCCACTCTTGCACGCCCTCGCTCCGAACCACCATTCCGCGAGGGCTTCCAGATCATCAGCGGGAGCATCACACAAGCGTACCCATACATCACCGCCCTTTCGTACACCCACAAAACCCCATCCACCGACCTCGATCGCCCACGTACTCTCCCAAACCGCACCCCTCACATGATCCCACTCATCCTCGACCTCGGGCCAACCACACGTACGATCGGCGACACGCTGGGCACGCACGGCACACTTGCACGACATCAAGACCGTTCGTGAGTGGCGTGGGAGTGGTTGGAAGCACGCGTCGGTGTACGGGGAGGACGTATTTCGGGTCTCTCCAACGTGGTCGCCTGCTCATCCCAAGAGCCGATCATGAGAGGTTTTTCGGAAACCACTTACGGTGTTTGGGGCGGTGTGTCGTGAGGAGAGTACAGACGGGGATGCCTGGATTGATACGGACATGGAGATGGACGAGGAGGAGTCTGGTCGCGAGGCGGTCGTGTTGAATTCGCCAGACGAGGATGTGTTTGGGGCGTTGTGAACGTCTGTCATGTTCATTTACATTTCTATTGCCATTTTTTTCCGGGTCGTAAAGAGAACCCACTCATTCCGAGACAAGTCAGACCCTTGAAAGAGGTCGGGGTTTCATGTAAACGCCCCATTATATGACAGAATAGTGTAAAAAGTGACGAGTAGGTGCAAGGGTACGCAAGAAAACACCTACCATCTGTGATCGTCTCTGTTTCTCTAACCGCGCCATCCTGGACATCCCGTTTTCCAACGCGCGTTGTCAGAGTGTCACTTGGAATGGAACATTCTTTGTCAGGATCTCCCGAGCGCATGCGGTCAGATTTACGCCACGACGCCCATCACATTTCCTTTCGACCAATCAATAAATACCCGCTGCCATCGTCCTTGTGCTCACGGACCCTTTCGCTGTCTCGAAAGTGGGCTCTGAGTGCCCGGTCCTGAAATCTATCATCTGACATTCCTACCGAACGAGCCAGAGATTCAGTTAGCGAACTGGATGCTCGTCGGTACCACCAACCGGCGGTTAGAGACATGCGACCGTCTGGTTCACTCTTCCGTAGGCACATGCTCACAGATCCACCCCTCGCCAGACCATGATCACCCTACCCCGATATTCGTTCCCCTGGTGGGGGTGTAAAGCATTCCCTACCCTGACGGTGAACTCGCAACAGCATGCGCAGCTGGGAACGTCGGTGTCCCATTCATCATGAGCACGGCCTCTTGTCGTTCCATCGAAGACGTCGCGGCGGCCAATGGTCCCAATAATCACCGATGGTATCAACTCTATTGGTAAGTTCGCTCCCCCGTCCGACGTCACCTTCCCCAGACCGCTCATGATTGTTGCGGGTGTCTAGGCCCCGTACGGCAGAGGTCACCGTGTCGATACTGAAGCAAGTGGATTCACCACGCTCATGATCACACTCGATACATGATGATCGGTTGGCGCCCTCATGATCTCAAAGCATTGTATCTTCCCTTTGCCTACAGAGTTGGCATCCAAGTCGGCACGTCTGATCCCGTATTCATGAAGCGATATGATCTCGAACCACGCCCATCTGACTCTATCAAATTCCCATTTGAGCCTGAGAAGATCAGGACGCGCTCACACGCGGTGACGATGAGGTCACCCGGAACATGATACTGGGGAGGGAGTGGCTCAGCGAAACGAATTCGGGCGTGTTCAGGACATGGGAGGACATGCAGTTCGTCAGGGACGACTGGGATGGGCTCATTGCGCTGAAGGGTATCTAAAGCATTTCAGTGAGTAGCCTCCAGGTGGACGGTTGAAATATGTCATATCTGCGCTTTGATGTGTAGGATGCAGAGAAGGCGATCGCGTACAGGATGGATGGCATCGTTGTTTCGAACCACGGTATGCTGCGTGTCCATCTGTTACTCGACCTGGACTGACGTTGGACGCGCAAAGGTGGTCGACAGGTCGACGGCACGATCGACTCTCTGGATGCGCTTGAGAGGAACATGCGTTCAAGTCGAGTCTGCGCCCCCCGACAATCCGGCGAATTGACTTTCCTCTTCGACTCGGGGGTCTGCATGGGAAGCGACATCATGAGGGCGCTCGTGATCGGTGCCCAAGGCGTGTGTCTCTTTCATCGTCTGAGCTCATGCGATGTCTGATCTTCGTTTTGCACTAGTCGCGCGTCCGGTCTTGTATGGGCTCGCGATCGCTGGACAGAGAGGTATCGAGCAGATTTTGTTGCAGACCATTTGTGATTGACACATCTCGATGGGTCTCACTGGCTATGACGACATCAACCAGGTCCTCGGCAAGGACGACATTTTGACAGAGATAGATTAGGAAGGTCGGACGGCTCGAGATTATTGTGGGTGTTCCGTTCTTGTCAACCAACCAGCGCGCTCAGGGGACTGTCACACGTCATTCAGAGTTGGATGCAGGCAACGCACGGTTCACGAATGGGAACGACAACGGCTCCAACTAGAATTCGAGCACAGCAAACTGCTCTCTCGGGCCAGCTATCTCTCAGATGAGGTGGGCACTGCCTCTTTTTTTTTTTGCCAAGTATCGCACCACTCACACGGCGCAGGTCGTACTCGAGAGGCACCTTGGTATCCCCGTGCCTGCTCCTTAGGTCTCACACGGGGTGCGGCTTCCAGACAACACCCTTCGACAGTCCCTCGGTCGACACATTCGTCGGGTCTTTGCACGCTCACCTTTAGGAGTAGTACGGATGGGTGGATCCCGTTCAGGCGACGAAGTCACAGTTCGACGGATCAAAGTGAGAGGGCCAAAACTGGACAGGCCATTGGTGAGTGTGGTCGTCTACCTTGTGGGTCGTTCACTAAAACAATATCCACACGAGTAACAGAAAATCGCCCACTGTTCCTCGGGCTGGGTATACCACATTGCAATTCACTCTTACATGCAATCATCACGCCGCGAGGGCCTCCAGATCAACAGCGACAGCGTTGCTCAAGCGCACCTATACATCCCCCCCTTTCGTACACCTACAGAACCACATCCACCAACATCGATCGCTCACGCACCCCCAAATGGCACCCCCTCACACGGTCTCACTCATCCTCGTCCTCGGGCCAGCCACACATGCGATTGGCGACACGCTGGGCACACACGGCACATTTGCACGACATCAAGGCCGTTCGTGAGCGGTGTGAGAGTGGTGGGAAGTGGACATTGGCGTACAGGGACGAGGGAGAGAAGAAGGACGCGGGGACGTGTTTTGTGTCTCTCCGACGTGGTCACCTACCCATGTCCCGGCAAGAGTCGATCGCAGGGCGTCACTTGGCGGCTGCTTACAGTGTTTGGGGCGGTGGGTCATGAGGGGGAGAGTATGAATGGGGATGCGTGGATCGATACGGACATGGAGATGGACGAGGAGATGCCTGTTTGCAAGGCGGTCGTGTTGTATTCACCAGAGGATGTGTTTGGGGCGTTGTAAGCATCGTCTGTCATGTTCGTTTACAGTCAAGTTTGACTATTGACATCCTTTGACACACGATCACCCATGACCACCCAAATCCACTTCAATACTGGTTCCAAGACAGCAAGCATCTGGGACATTGTCACAGAATGGTAAATACATCACCATGTACCATTGATCCATTCACTCGTGATATGGATATGCTAGTTAAGGCCAATAAGTGGCATGTGGGAAACTTGGTGCGGGATCCCGCACCAAGTTTCCCATCAGCCACTTTCATCAAGGCTCCCCAGCAAATGGCGGTCTACGAGTTCACGAAGGCTGAGCTAGTTTCACTAGATCACGTTTTTAGCACCCTGGTCAATGAAGACATCCCTCTAATGCTCCAGTGTTTCTACCATTTCATACAAAATGCGCTTTCATCTGAGCAGGGTCCAGGTGCCTCTGGAGTAGCTGGTGGGGGGGCTATGTGCAAAAGGGGAGGTAGAAGCTTGCAGAAAGCACCCATAGGACCAATGTCATCCAGTTCAAGCTGGCGCCAGCGCAAGAAGATCAAACTCGATGGCCTGGACAGCATGCAGTCCATGATTGCAAAGTTATCTGCTCCCCATTCTCAGTCTGTCACCCAAAATCCACTGGCTTGGGCACAAGATCTGAAGAACTCCCTCCACCCTGACACAGATCTGGATTCGAGGGATTCTCTGTTCTCTGTTCTGCAGAGATGTGGCCAATTGGCTAGCAAGAAAGTATCTGTCAACTTTCTGTTTATGATCAGTAGGGTGCAACTAGTTGCTGCATGTCAAAGGTATGTTTCAATCTGCACTGTATATGCTAGCCCCTTGATTTTGGCACAGCATGAGATTATCCAAGGGCTATCATAGCTTACCTGAACTATATGACAAGGAGATCCAGCCACTGAGAAGTCAAACCCGGACAGATATACCAAGCTGTAGGACTTTTCTGGAATGGCATGCACAAGGCTGCAAGTATGCTATCCTTGCTGGAGGAGGTACCATCTATCTACTTCTCCTCATTGCTGGACTGGAACTCCGAGTACAAATGAGTCTCGCAGAGGATGAGACTATTAGAGGGGTAGCCAATGCATTGAGAAGTCCTGACCCTGGTAAGTTACTAATGATGCTACTAAAAGATGTCGTATTGACATTTTATTTTGTAGAGTCCTCCATTGGACAGATAATTATAGCTGACATCATCCCTACTGTGCAGCAACTAGGGGACTTGGTGCCATTGTCAATGCTTTCACTCTTTGCACCAAAGTATCTGGAGCAATATAGCCTTCCCAAGGAACTGGATTGTTCTGATTTGGTAACAATGGATCAGTTTTTTGACACTCTTATTCTGAAGTAAGTTGAATTGTTTTTGATATCCTGCTTTTTATATTGACCTTTACATTAGCAACTTTACTCTGGTTCTGAGATGCATGGAACAATGGAAAACCTCAGAACTGCATATTCCCTTGCTGACACCCCTGTCTCTTCTGATATCTCAGCATCTCAGCCTTCCATACACAGGCAGTACACAGGGTGATGTTGATGCCCCTGTTGACTTCTCTGCAACTGTTCCACCAGAGGGCCACCATCATGTTGTGATTCATACAGACTTTATTCCTGATCAACCTCAAAATAGAGGGGTTCCTACAGGCCTAGGTCCGGAGTGGACTGCCAAGCAGAGGTTAGTGGCAGCAAATGCTTTGCATGTGAAGGATTTAGAGGACCTCAGAACAAAGGTAAATAACTTGCTTTGCATATCAAATTTCCTACTAATAAACCATTCATAGCTGCAGCAACACTATGCTAATGGGCTACGAGCTTCTGACCACTATATTTACCTGTCAGCAGACCTTTTGCAAAAGTTAGTTTGTAAGCTCACTAGCAATGATGCGCCTATGTTGACCTGCCTGCTAGTACCTCTTTGGAATTGCGCTCAGCTGATGGCTCATTACTAGCCTTCATCTCTGATGCATTGCCATCATACCTTAGAACTAGCTTGTCACATAAGCTTAAGTTCTGCTTTCAGCATGAGGTTCTAGTATCCAAGGACAGTGTAGCAGAAGGGAATATGGGCTTTGAAACAGTCCATTTGACATATTATAATCGGTATGCAACCAGGGCAAGTCTAGTCTTCTCACTCACCAATCAGAATGCTAATAAACAATAGGGTGATAATGCTTCCAAGGGGCTTCAGCCATGTAGGATGGAAAGAATTGACACTGGAAGAACCAACCACTTGCAGGTCATTCCCTACCCTAGCACAGAATTGAAGATTCACCAGCAACTCTTTGACAATGTGAAGACCTGCTTTACAGATGTATTTGACTTCTCTGGTAGCATGGTGAGTTGAACAACAGCGCCTCATCAATCTTTATCACAAAGACATATCAGATGAAATCATATCTGCCGGAGGAATACAGAACCCTAGAGCAGATTGCCAATAGTCTGCCAGATCATACCATCCTCCCCTCTTTTCCATTCTGCTCTCTGGTCATCAATGTGAATGTGGCTACCTTGGGCCATAGAGACTGCATGGATTTGATACTATGCAAGGTAATGCCTGTGGGGGAGTTTACAGGTGGAGAGCTTGTCTTATTTGAGCCTGGCCTGGTAATAGAGCTGAAGCCCGGAGCAGAAATTAACTTCAACTCTTCTAGAGTTACACATTTTAATCTCCATTACAAGGGGGAAAGAGGATCTTTGGTGTTACACACAGACAAGGGAATGTGTAACTGGATGGAAGATGGAAATGGATGGCAGGACAATACTACCTTACAAACGTATCACCTGTCAACATAATACTCCATATGTTGGCACTTGTGTATCCAAGGGTCATGTTCAACTAAATTGAGGACCATAAAATATGTCGAAACAAGTATATTGAAGTCTGATAGAAGGTTGTAAAAATCACGCAAATGAACAACATTGTCAATCTGCGTGATGTCATGAGATATTTTCAACTATCATTGAAGACCATAAAATCACGCAAATGGACCATCATGCTAATTTGCGTGATTAAAATTACATGATATGAGTCATTTTGGCAGGCGCAAGAATCACATCATTCATTTGTAATCCAGGCTGAAATATGGCATGCAAATGGATCAATTTGCGCATTTAATGTCTTTTTTGCTAAATGGGTACAGGTCAGGGGAGGTTCTGGCTTAAAAGAACCTTGTTTCCCGCAAATACACATCAATGTCAATTTGCGGAACCCTGTATATAGTCATTTTCCAATAAGGTATTCCTCACGAAATGACATGCACAACATGATTGCCAATAATATAGTATTCTCCACAAATTGACATGCATGTCAATTTGCGGGAAATACATATACATCTATTGTGGTTATGACAACCATCATTATCCTCAAATGGACATTTGTGGGACTTGTGTACAAAGAGATATGACACCCAGATCAATTCTGGAAATATGGATTGATGGATGTAATCTCAATTGAAGCAACCCCTTTGTTCCAACATATATAGATGTTAACCTGACTATGTAAATTGTGTTGAACATATTATAGGTCACATGACCCATTGCTTATGTTAGAACATATGAAAATATATCAATTTTGAATACTACTAGATCAGCAACAAAACTGTTGCAATGACATAACCAACTTAAAATGGCCATATCTCTGTACCCTCTGAACCAAATCACATGACCCAAAGATCAATAGCAAGCCAGGAGTGCCTATTATATTTCGTCTCACTAATGCTAAGCGATATTCCCATGCCCTAGCTTTGTATTTCATGCACAATGCAAATGTATCAAACATTGCAATGCTTTTGTTGCTCAGTATATGTGTTGCAGGCCTCGCAGTCATGTTTGTGATGGAGGGTGAGCAAGTGGGGGTGGGAGATCCACTGCCCAGGGGATGAACGATGGCAACGAGGAAGGGTTGTGGTGCTGTTTGGCATCACTGCTGATTGTGCAGCTGCTATGGCAGCCAGCACAGGAGGCCGACCTTGTGGATGAGCCTCCAGGGGGTGTGCGATTGCACAAGAGGGATCAACTGCAGTCGATGCCCTCTGGGAACTGAGAGACATGAGAGGAGGACAAGGATAATAGAGTGGGGGAGCAGGTATTAACAAATTTCCGAAGTCCGGAAGGGTGCGGCTGGTAAGTCTGGAGCGATCCGGAGTTCAGCTGTCGCCGGACGGGCTAAAACAACTTGTATTTACCTGGTAAGTCCAGAGCGATCCGGAGCTACAGTATGTTAGAGAAGTAGTAGTGCTAAGTATAAGGGACTCACTTCAGCTGTCGCCAGACGGGCTAAAACAACTGAAGTGCCATATGTAAAAGTGAAGGTTTAAGTAGTTTGGGATGGAGGGCGCTTGTACCTCAATCCGGGCACGGAGGCGAGAAGGCAAACGAAAAAAGGGATGTGAGTAAACCTAACTGTCCTAGGGTTCTACCGTACTCAGGGTGATGTTTAGTGCATGCCCTGGAGGTCCGGAACTGGCTCCGAGCCTGGAGGAGAAAACTCCGGGATGTTTATCCGGAGGTCCGGAGTTCCGGAGAGTCCTCCGGAACGGACCACACTTTGTCAGGTATGCTCAGACATGCTTGGTGCAGGGATGGTGATGGTAGGAAGAGAGAAGGTGGTAGATGTGGTATGATATAAGTAAAGTGAATTGAAAGGGGAAATATTACGTAAAGAAGTAAAAAACAATCAGTGACACAGGAGTGAAGTTAGGGGTGATGTCGGCTGTTTGGATGTGTGGTGTCCTTGTTTGTTATTGCTACTATTGTGTCTACTGGTTGTCTTTGTTTTCTTTATTTGTCATTTTTATCCGTTTTAATCTTTTTCTTTTGGTGTTATGTGATTCATTTTATTTGCTAGTGTTGTGGATTGATTGATTGATCAATCCATCACACTACCCACTTGGTGGGTTCATGCACCTTGGTGCAGTCATTGCCTTGTGAGGCAGCTGGCATACATTTTGTATGCCATGGAGCTCAAAATACCTATCTAGGGCCTCGAGCTCATGACAATTGGAGCTGGGCTCCCAAGTGGAATCTCCAAGGTTCCACTTGATGAGAAAATGGGCCATTTGGCCCTCCTAGCAGTGGGCGAGTATTTCGTCCACCAACCACTTATTAGCATTAGATGAGCCGACATCATAGAACATGTGCACATCCCACTTCAGGAAGAGCACATTGTTTGTCTGTTCATAGCAGCATAGCAAGGCCATGTGAAATTGTGGATGGATATGCTGCTTTTGGAGCTCCTCAGGGAGTTCCAGAGTATAGGTGTCATTGACACCATTCTTTGCAAGGACCTTCATAGGTCTGACGTACTTGGGTACAAGCTTTCAAGCTCTGCCCTTTGGCATCGCCAAGTTCTGGGTTGATAATAAAACCCAGTTGTTGACCTAAAGGGCAGTTCTCTCCTTATGTCTTTTATTCGCATAGTGCGTCTGTACCACTCTGCTCTCTATGATGGCATCATGGGCCATCTCCAGGTTCTTCCTGGCCTGGTGTATGAACTTCTGGACACCTGGGGCACTCGACATGGACCCCTGTGGGATGCATTGCATCAGGATGGGCATATGCCCATAGTTCAGTTTGAATAGGGCAAACCCAGTTGAACTATTAATGCTTGAGTTAATCGCAAACTTGGTAAGGGGCAGTTTGTCTGCCTAATCCCTCTGGTCAGGCTGTACCAGCACATGTAGTATCTGAACTACATTCCAGATCACGCATTCAGATGCACCGTCTGTCTGCAGATGAAACACTGTAGACATCAGGAGTATCATGCAGTGCAGTTCATGCCAGAATGCTGAGGTAAATTTGGCATCTCTGTCAGAGACTATTGTCTCTGGCAATCCATGTAGCCACACTATCTCCTGCAGGAACTTCCCTGCAAGTTCAGAAGCCCAAACAGTAGTGCTGACCAGTACCAGATGTACCATAGAGGTCAGGCGGCACAGGATCACCCACAGGTAGTTGTGTCTGCTGCTTGGTGGGAATGGTTTCTCATGTAGAGGAGATCCTCCCATGTAAGAAACCATGGGTGATGCCCCACCTGGGATACAACCTTCGAGAAGAAGGTGTCATCCTGGTATTCTGTATGGATAGCATCCAGGAAATTGGGTGTGGTCCCATATGAGATGGGTGGGGCCCTGGAGGCCTCAGCGGATTTGAGAATTGAGAGATCCTCCTCTGCATTAGTGTGAGGAGTGTCCTCAACTCTCCTTTCTGTGGCTGAAGCCATTTCTTGAGCTTCTACCAGGCAGTTCTCCCACTTTTCCTTCAGATATGAGCTCTGTTGCAGTACTTTGCTGATGGTGGCGAGCTTCAGCTCTTGCCATCGGTCAAGGAGAAGATCATCTCCCTCTGGATCTAACTGGGCGTTGGCGCTTGCCCAGTCCGGTTCTTTATCAGAGGCTGTATTGCCCCCTTCACTCTCATAGGCAGTCTGCTACAAGGTTCTCAGAACCCTTCACATAGATGATGGTAGCATCGAATCGTGACAGGTAGTCAAGCCATCTGACTTGCTTACCCGACAGCTTATGCTGCATCTTGAGGTAGCTGAGTGCCTCATGATCAGTTATGATCGTGAATTTGAAGCCGAGGAGTTTGTCCTCCCATTTGAGGAGTCCCTCAATTATAGCAAGTGTTTCCCACTCAAATGTTTGGTAATTTTGCTGAGCATTGCTCAGCTTTTTCGACATGAAACCTGCAGGCCTGCATGTTTTCCAATTAGGCCCTTTCCTGTATAGTGCACCCACCTCATATAGGGAGGCGTTGCACACAAGCCATATAGGCTCATCCTTCCTCGGGTCAATTGACCTGAGGATAGGGAATTTACATGCCAGATCTTTGATGATCTGGAAATATTGGTCATGGATTTCCCTCCACTGGAATGGATGTCCATTCTGTTGAATTCTGGTCAGTGACATAGTATATGCCAATACATCTGGCATAAACTGTGCCAGGTACTCTACCAGCCCAACAAACCATTGAACCTCGTTTAATGAATGAGGGGTTCTCCAGTTTTGGATGTGGGACATCTTGTCCTTATTGGCGTGTACACCCTTCTGGTCAACTAAATGACCTAGGCAATCCAGCCTCTCAGCATATAGGTCACACTTCTCCTCTTTGAGGTAGAAGTTGGCTTTTGCCAGTGTCTCAAACACAATTTGGAGGTGCCATTCATGGTTCTCCAATGTGTCGCTATAGACGAATATATCATTCAGATAGACATGTATGAAACATCTGATGTGATCTCAGAAGATCACTGTCATTAGACATTGAAACGTCACGGGGGCATTGCAGTCCTCCTGCTGCATGACCTGGCTTATGAAGGTCCTGTATATGGTGCAGAAGGCCATCTTCCAGACATCCTCTAGCTCCACCCAGACCTGTTCATATGGGTTGAACAGGTCAATCTTTGAGCGATATTTCGCTTGGGCCACATCCATTCAGATCTGGTCCTGATCCAGGAAGGGTGTCACATCCTTCACCATGTTATCATTTCTCTTGTGGCAGTCTATGACTGTCTGCAATTTTCCATTTTTCTTTGGGATACATAGCATTGGAGCGGTCTGTGGGACACTTTTCGTTACCCACCAGCCTGCAGTGGTGTAAAGTCAGATTTTAGCTGACAGTTGCTGCTTCAGAGTGTCTGCACAGCATGGAAGGTGGTAAGCATATTGCTTACTTTTGTCGATGAGCGGGATTTGGTGGTTCACCTCCTGCAGTGGGGAGAGCACTTGTTTCACTCCTCCCAGTTGACTTTTGTATTTCTGGAACCATTGGTTCCATAGGTGGGATATATCCTCCTCACGTAATCTCATGACTGCAAGCTGCAGTTATTTTTCATTCACGTTTTTTAATTTTGTAGTTTTCATACTACTTCCCCTCCCCTCCTTCGAGCCCTCACAAGGTGTTGACACCGTCGTATGGCGCAAAAGTCAGTGGGAGATCAGGGTGGCGCTGGGGCAACAGATGCCCCTAGCACTGGACAAGGATTTATCCAGAAGAAGGACAGTAGTGCCCTCTACAATCCACGAGTTAGATGCGAAGTTGACAATGGCACAGTGTTGTCATAGAAAGGGTATCCCCAGGATACAATCATAGTGACTGATATTGACTACATCAAAATACATGCAGGTGGTAAATTTACCAATGACGACAGAAGAATTACCCCCATGGGTGATCTTCAAGCGGCTGCCTATGCAGCCCAGTTGCAGTGTGAGCTGTTGTGCAAGGGGGTATACCTCCATCTGGGTGACCTTTGCAAATGCAGGGCTCATGAAATTGCTGGTACTACTGGTATTGATCATCGTGTAGGCCAGACACCCATTGAGGGTGATCTGGGCTGTTGCATATGTGCACAGTGCTGGTGCAATCACTGGTCACATATCAGGGTTATCCCCAGGCCCCATCCATGTATGCATTGCATACCTAAAGGAACGGGGGTTAACTTCCCCCATTGCACTCTGGCGTGCTACATCGAGTGTGGCTAACCGCACCTGCATGAGATCAGGTGGTCTGTTTCATGGGATGACCATTGATCCGTGTACAGTCTTGACCACTAGGTCATCCAGATACATCCTGATCTGGAGTGGGGATCGCTCTATGAGCTCCTCTATGATGATATCATATGATGTGGTGACCTCTCACCTGGTAAATGAGGCACATGGGCATGCCCATACTGCCTCAGATCTGAGGTTCCGAGCAAGAAACACTTGGTATCCCTTAAAAATGCGAATCTGTTTCACAAGTTCAGCTATTGCTGCATGGACACAGTTGATATTGAGGCCATGTCCTGTCATTTGTGCACAATCGCACTTGTCCCAGTCCCAGTCATACTCCCATCGAGCATGCTCTGATGGGTATGACTGGGCTGTGCTCAGTGAGGGATTTTTTTCGTCAATATCAGCCGTGATATGGGCGATACGTCCCCGACATTCGAGGCAGTCACTGCCCTCATGGATGACCTCATATATCGGGGACCATGTCTATCTTAGCCAGGGGTCCTCATCCCCTTGTAGCCCAAGGCCCAAAGGGGGTGAATCCCCATTAGCAATTTCCATTGCTGCACACTGCATAGACTGATCATTGTCCAGTGGGTTGTGCATGGCACCCAAGTAGGCAATGGGTTTGTCATCTTCATGGATGTCTGAGCACTCTGAATACAGCTCAAAGTGGTCATCAACTGCTCAGCCTTCATCAGCAGGGTCATCATCAACCCCCTCAGTAGCCTCTGCTATGTGTTCAGGGTCGACAGGGGCTGCTACCTCATCATTGAGTGCAATATCAACATTGTCAGTCAAAGGTTCATCTCCCTCTTGTACATTTACAGCATACAGTTGTGGTTTTCCCGCTGGTGGTAGGTCTCTCTGTGATTGATTGCACTGGTTGGCCATATGGCCTTCCTTACCACAATGGAAGCAGGTGATACCCTGCATTTTCCCCTTATCCGGTGGTTGATACTGTCCTTTCATCTGGGTCGTCAAACCCTTTGACTGGGGAGCACCTGCTCCCACCTTGCCTGGACTTACAGTCTTGGGTGAGTTGGCCATCCTTCAACGAAACAGTGTGTTACTGCAATGCATGAATTTGTGTGTGTCACCCGAGGTCCCATTGACCCTCTTTCCCTATAGGTACAAACCACTTCATCCTTGGGAGGTTTTCTCCCCACAGCCAAAGTGGCTCATTCTCATATGCAGGCTGATAGCCTTCTGGGCAGTTTCCATCTGCTGGACCTCCTCGAGGATCTCCTTGATGCTAGAGTGCTCAGCAGATATACCACAAGTCTCAAAGATACTATGGATAATCATATGGGGCAACCCACAGAGGAACTTCCTCCTGAATGAATAATTGTCCAGGGGCTGTACCATCCGGTATGCACGATGCCTGAGGTCGTTGTAGAAGGTAAGGGCCCCCTTCTTGGGGGAAAACTGTTATGACGGAGTCGAAACACCGAAGCTGAGCAACTGAAGGCTTGCCGTAAAGCCTTGCAAGAGAGATGAGAGCAAAGGAAAGCACTTATCGTCCAAGGTTTTAACCCAAGGAACAAGTGGCCAAAGCTGGGGATACCAGCTGAGGGTGCACTCTTTATATATTGCTAGGAGGTGCGCACAGACCAAGCTGTGCTACAGATAAGGTGTGAATGTATACTATCTATGGTAAGTGATATCCCACGGGTGTGGGAGAGTTCTGTGATGAGAAAGTGTAGTGACGGTAATTAAAAGAGTGAGGTAACCACGTGTTATGACATCATATGACGTCATGGTCTAGGCCATGTCATGTGATCTGGTCACGTGACTAGGGAATGAGTGAGAAGGAAATGAAAAATAATTAGGTCAGCATATATGATATAACAAAAACCTCATACAGTCATACTGGTCCGCTGCATTCTGTGCTGAGGCCTCATGCACAAAGCATTTAAATAGCCCAGTGATCAGGTCCTCAAAGGACCAGAACCCGATCACTCAATCCGGTGATTTGACCTCCTGGTCGTACCACTGGGAGGCTAGGTCCTCCAAGTACAACCCTGTGTACAGCACACGATCTTCATCGCGATCTGGTCTAGTGACTATACAGAAGTACTTCAACAACTGGCTCAGCCAGTCGTTGAACTTCTCAAGGTCATCCTGACCTCCATACTTTCCTGGTTTGGGTGGATTCATCACCTTCACCTTAGGCCCCACTGGGCCAGTCAGTTGCCTGACTTGTTCCCATATATACTGCACATATCACTGCTGCATGTAATGTGTTACCAGGGGTGAATCCCCTGAGATAATAGATTGACTACTGTCATCCGGATCCCCTGGATCATCCAGGTCATCTGGAGGTCCCCCATTGAGGGGTCCTTCCCATGGAGGGTCACCCTCCTCTACATCACACAACCTGTGAGGCCATTCCTCCTGGTGTGGAGCAGGTCATCAGTTCTCATTGGCGTCACAACCATGGTCTCCCTGAACAGGCCTATTACTGGGTGGTTGATTATCCCCTGCAGCATTATTTGCTGCTATAGCATGATCTCATGCCATTCGATGCAGGAGGGCTCTTTCCCTCTGTCCTGGGATGCCATACAGATGGTGCATGATGTTAGAATCCTGACCTGAGAGGTATGCTGGTCAATTCAGCATATTAGGGATAAGGCCCCGTTCTGTCATTGTATGACTAGCAGGGGCACTTTGGCTATGGGATATTGCTGTCCCTTGCCTCACTGGGCCGCCTGCCTCACTATGGGATGTGAGATCCACCTTGATGGGTACTGGGCTTATTGCCTAGTCAGATATCCCATCATCATCTGCAAATCTTCATCACAATCATTCCAGTATCACAGCATTATGCTGCCCAGGATTTATCCCGTGATTGTGAAACCCATTATACCTTAACCATTGATGTTGCACATCCATGAGAAACTTGTCAATGGTGGCGAGGGCCGTTCTGGGATTGATGGGTACATCTCCCTTGGATTGGTCCCTCAGTGGGGGTGACATGCCCCCCATGTAGGCCTATATGATTGGGCCCTCAGCCCTCAGGCCCGGTGACACCTCCAGTGAGGTCAATGAGTGGTTGCTGTTCTCTGGTCGCAGATTCAATGGGCTCATGAGGGCAGGGTCAGCTTCCACTGCCCTTCCTCTGCTGTCCTTGGCACTGCTCAGCATCTGGGAGGCCTGTGCCTCCTCTGCTACTGCAGCACTAGGCCCAGGTTCAGTGTTCAGTCCCAGTGTCTGGCCCATTGTCGGGGTTTTTACCCTCTTCTTGACGACCTTGGGATCCCTTGGGTTTTCCACAGGAGTCCTGGGCAGTCATGAGCTACCTGTTGAGGGGTTTTCCCCTCATCCTGACAGTCTGATCACCATTGACTTCACTTGGCTGCGGGTCACAATGCAACTCATCATAAATACACATTTTTGCACTTCAAAAAATTTGTAAGGTTGTCGTATTGGGTGCTCTGCACCCTGTCCTCACTCCTTACTCACACTGGTGAAGTGTACCAAGTGGTATTCACAG